>JALGXP010000137.1:0-72497 GCA_023333625.1 Bothriochloa decipiens
TGGCTTGTAGACAGCCATACCTCTTGTACCTTGTAGCAGGTATAGGACTTGTATATATATGTATGCAATGCAATGCAGCAAAGGCAGTTCTTTTGCCTCCAAACATTCAGAGTTTCAGGTTCAGACTTAGCTGAACCGTGTGCTGTGTGTGTGGGTGTGAGGGGAAGAGCCCAGCTCATCTTCTACCTTGGTTCAGGGGAGAAGGGGAGGGAAGGAGAGCAGGTGCTGCTCACCTGGGCATTGGGTTTCAGTGCCAACACTGTCTGGAAGGGTACATTCTAGGAACATATGATAGCAAACTAAATCACATGGAATTACATCACAATCGCCCATATGCAGGGGCGGAGCTTCGTTGAGGCCAACATCGGCCATGGCCACCACTGTTCTTTTGAGATTACCACTATATGTACTGTACATTCTTTTGTTACACTATAAATAACCATCTAATTTCACATAATCTATTGATTGGCCCCTGCTGTCTATGGCTCTATGATCTGCCACTGCACATATGCAAAGGGGGGTGTGGCCAAAAATACCCCCTAAGCAAGGGACACCCCTATTAGGAACACAAAATTCACCAAGTAATTTGGTGAAATTTTTTTATTTTGCACCTTCAATAGTTCAATTGTTACCACTCCTCCCCTGCTAAACAGGGTTTCAGTGCTTCCAAAATAGTGTTCAAGATTCAATAAGTCCCAAGTATCTTCAAGCTGCAGTTTTTAATTGAATTTCTGCAGTAGGAGAACCCACAACACCCTCTATCCCAACCTTTCCTAAATGCCAAGTTTATGATGCTTCTGATATTAGGCATGTACCACTTCCATACAGGGAGAAATCCACAGAAACATAAAAAGAGTTTTGGGATTATTACCTTTCCCTGAAGTTGTGTCATAATCCTAATAACATTCAAACCACAATTTTGGGCCAAAGTCCTTGGAATTGCCTCAAATGCTAGAGCAGCAGCTTCATAGGGCCACTGACCAACGAAAAACAAAATCAATCACGAAATGCACATCAAAGAAGGGTGCAATAATCCACTCAGCACAATAACATCACAGTTGAAAAGTACATGTGGTCACAGGTCTACAGAATTAAGCAATGTTGTAATAAGCATCCACATAAATGTAACTTAATTGACCGTTACTATCCAATACAGGTAATGAACAGTAGCACAACAATACCTTTTCCACGCCTTCAACCGAAGAACTCTTTTGCTTCAGAGTTGCTGATACAGTCAGCTCTGTAGCACCACCTCCAGGAAGGAGTTTTGGATTTTTTAAAATGTTTCTTGCAACAGCCATGGCATCCTGCATTGAAAATGTACACAGACCATATGTCAGCCTAAACTTGGACATGATTTGAGGGAAATGAGTGTTCTTTGGTAGTTGTTCCATGTAATTCCTAATAAATAGAATATTTGTATACATAGTTACAGTAAAAGAGATAATAAAGGAAATTAAAATAGGACGGGACCAAAGATCCAATGCTAATCAGACACAGAGGTTGCTTTTAGATTGTCAAAAGGATTCTGCTGGCCATCAATGAAACAAAATGCTGAATTCAAATTTGCAGGGAATGGCTGGCTGATATCATATTGTGCCTGCCAACTAATACAAGAAAGTTTTCTAGAATTATTATTGCAAGGAGCACAAATACATGGAAATGGGGAGGAAGAAATACCTGCAGGTTTCTCTCAACTTCATTCAATACATCCTTGCTTGCTCCCCTCAACAGCACAGTACATGCCTTGGGATCTTTACAGTCAACAATAAAGGCAAAGAATTCATCACCTATCTTCTTGACCTCAAACAGACCAGCTCCTGTTCCCACATCAGATTCTTGGAGCTCCTCAGGCCTGTTCACTATAACTGCTCCACAAACTTTAGCAATCCTGTTGTTGTCAGTTTTCCTAAGTCTACGGATTGCACTAACACCAGCCTTGCTCAAATAATGGATAGCGAGATCACTTAGCCCTTTCTCTGTGATGACTAAATCAGGCTTGAATTTTAGAATTTGAGCACACAGGTTCTTTATGTATTCTTCCTCCATCTCTAGCAGAACCTGCCTGCAATAAAGTTTGCCACATAAAATTAGAATTCTACCAAATTACTTCAAAACTATTGCATTTCACTATTTCAGCAAGATCATTGTGGTACATGGACATCTCTTACCAATCTTCTTCCTTCATCAACTCAGCATTGGTCTGATTTTCTCCTTTCTTATACTCAACAGGGCAGTCCAACAGGATGATACGGGGGTTAACTATCTTTCTCCTCATTTTTCCTGGAGCCACAACATCCTTATTGATCATAACTCCTTTAAGGACTCTAGAATCCTCCAATTGACCACCAGGAACCTTTTCAACTTTAATGTATTTCTTGATATCAACTTCACGCATACCCTGACCAAGGTCAACACCTGCTGTTGTAGTAGCATCAATAGCAAGGTCCTGAATACAGCAACATAAGGTATCAAATAAGTAAAATCCAAGGTTGGATAGGTGTTACTCCTCCCTGTTAAAAATTATTTCATCATTTTGGCATTGTCCTAAGTCAAATTTCTCTAATTTTGAACAAGCTTTTAGAAAAATATATTACCATCCACAAGTTCAAATAAATACACTATCAAAACATATTTCATGGAGAAGTTAATTGTGGGGATACTAATTTGATGTTGTAGATGTTGGGCTGTTGTTCTTTTTTGTAAACTTGGTCAAAGTAAAAGAAGTTTGACTTAAGATAAAGCAAAGTGAACTATAGTCTGGAGGAAATTGTTGAAGTTCTGCATGCAAGAAAGATGTTTACAGCAATAAGATCACCAAACTGGCCAGTGAATTTTGTACCAATGGAGCTCTTCACAAGGCCTAGCATTGCCCCACCTGCATTAATGGTATATTCCGTGCCATCAGTCTAATTTTTTAACACATGATGTATCCAAGAGGAAAGAGCTAATTCCTCAGCACAAATGTGCCATTGGCAAATTGCCAGGATCCAGTGCAAAATATATGTTCACTGTAAACTTACGATCATTCACATCAACAGACATCGCAATTTTGTCAAGTACAGCAATAGCATCATCAAGTGCCTTGGTGTATGCTGAAGATGAGAAAAATATAAGTTCCAGAAGATACGAGATCAAGAAAAAAAGACATGTATTAAAGTAGTACATACTGAGAACAAAGGAATCTTACCTCGGCAAATAACAGTAGGATGGTAGTTCTTGTCAATGAATGCCTGTGCAACGTGTAGCATCTCTCCAGCTAGAAAAGAAATGAAAAGGTGTGTTGTGAAATAATAGGAGGGTAAAAATAAAGTAAGATATGTTTGTCTAAGTTGGTGTTGTAAAGGAAATATCTGATCTTATGGAAATTCTTAAGAATGTACAACCACTTAACTAGAATCAATATATCAAATGTGTTCATAGAGATCATGGTTTTTAGGCGGTTGTAGCATATCCTGTAGCACTAGGGCTATGCTTTGACGCCTAGGCATCTTCTAGGTGACACCTAAGCCATATGGCACAACTAAACCTTGTGGCATCAATAGGTTCTGAGACTAGTCATTTATGTCTTGCTATCCATCTTGCTAAAATGATGGTCTGAAACAAACTGCCATGTTAGTAAGGTTTGATAGTGTCTCATACTCTCATGGTATGTTTCCGCTCACTCTTATATTGGTTTGGTCACAAACATCTGTATTCTGTTAGATGATTAATGGAAATGGGGCTGGCCTCAAGACAGAAAAAAATGAAACTTGTGGCATCCTTTGACTCCCAGCACCTGGGGTGCCTGGACACCTATGTGATGCCTCAAAAACCATGGTAGAGATTATGCAGAATTTTATTACTAGACATAATTTGCACAGCAAGTCGTTTGTTCCTAACATGTTTATGACAAATACTGGTTGTGGCAAATAGTAACAGCCAACTGCTAAGCTCAATTAGAAACAGATTCGACAGTTGCACCATAATTAGATGATAATTTAAATAGCACTACTTTAGGCCTTTAGCTTGATGCAAATAAATTGCAATGTCACAAAAAATATGCATACCTAGAACAATGACAGATGTAGTTCCATCACCAACTTCTTCATCTTGTGTACGACTTAGTTCAATCATAGACTGCACAGTAACACACAACCACAATTAGGTACACCGGACTTGCAAGTTGCAACATGAATCACAGACTGCACATTAGCACACAAATACAATCAGGTATATACTTGCAACACAAATTCATCCATCGTACAGAACAAAAAAAAAAGGTGATGTTTGACTGATAATTTCATTTCACAGTTGAGCAACAAACATAATTTGGCATACCTTGGCAGCAGGGTGTGCAATGTCTATTTCCCTCAAAATAGCATTACCATCATTAGTAACCACAATACCTGAAGAAAAGTAACCGAAACATAATAAAACACTGTAGAGACTCAAAAGAGGCAATACATACATGATTGTGATGCAATAACCAATAGTGCAATTGATGCTATCTCTCACATAGCAGATCAGTGTTCAGTGGCAACTGAAAAAGGGAGAAATAAATATTACACCATGGTATTGAAACGTTTAATTTCTAAATAGTAACTGCTATACAAGCACTGGTGTGTAGGGACATACATCCTCATGTGTCACCATGTGAATCATTTCACAGCCAAATATGCATTAACCCACAAATAATGTATATCTTACATCAATATTATCAGTAAACCATAAGTATTTAGTGAAAGGAATCTAGCAAAGTTCATAGAGAGGATACTATCATCATTAAGCATATGCATATGTAGTCAAAAATATATTAAGAGAAGAAATGTAAAATAAAACATTGGCAATATCAAGAATCATAGAGGTAACAACACCTTAATTAGCAATTGACATTGCAGAGCAGCTTAATCACAAAGGACATAATATTTGCACATGTCCAACTCCCTATGGCAACCAAGCATAACAAGACAAGTCGTTAAGCCTAACACACGACACAATCAATGAATCAAGTATGCAAAATTCATTGTTTATTACTAGCCATCAAAGTTATTCAACACAAAAGGGATACTTGTCCAACAATCACGCATAGACTACAAGCCGGCCTTTGGCATACCTCCACTAGCATCCAGAAGCATTTTCAGCATGGATCTGGGACCCAATGTAGTGCGTATGATGTCAGCAACAGCCTGTGAAGAAAATATTAACATGGAAGAGTATATTATTATTGAACAGTGAAGTGTGTACAGTCAAATGGCTAACTGCAGCCTCCATCAAAAAACAATTTGCACAACATGAGCACTTGAGCAGACCAACGGTTCAACTACAAAATGTACTGTTCCACAATTCCACTGAATTAATCGAACATTCTACTAAACCACTAAAGCCAACGAGAGGAGCGAGAAACAAAGCTTGAAACCGTACCTTGGCCGCCTGGATATTTGCTTGGTGAACCTTCGCGCCAGACTCCCGCTTCAGCGAGTCCTCTGCTCAGACCAAACCACAAACCGAAACAGGTTCAGACAAATTTCACAGGAACACACAGGGGAGGAGAACGGATCAGACAGGATTGAGCCCTAAAAAATCGAAACAACGCGAATCGCGGGTTCCAAAGGCGGGATCAAGCAGATTCCAACACAGACAACTCGTGACTGATCGATAAAATGACGACGCGCACGCCAGAGTGGAGCGGATACGGGGCGCTTACTCAGCACGAGGACTGGAGCGTGAAGCGCCATGGTGGAGTAGAGGCAGCGGCGACTTCGGGGGAGGCGACGATAGTATTGGGAGCGGAGAGGAGAGGAGAAGAGGGTGGCTGCTGCGCCGCGGGATCTTTCGAGCTTTCAGGGTTTGCAAGAACCCCACGCCGCCGGGAGTTTTGTTTTGTTTTTTTTTTTAAATGGACGGAACATGAGGATGGAGAAGCATCGGGAGGGTGCACGGGCGTGTGGTGGGCCTTTTGGCCGTGGGCCGGCCTGGGAAAGGAATTAGGGATGCGACCGTGGGCCGCAGGCCTGCCTGGGTCTTGTGGCGTGGGCCGTGGGTACCCGACGCGTCCTCCTCCACGTTAGCAAACGGGTCTACCTGTCTGAAAAAAAGTGCAATTTAGATTCATATAAAAAAGTCTATTTTGGTCCCTCAACTATTACGAAAGTTTACTTTTGGTCTCTTAATTTCAAAACCGGGTAAAACACATCCCTCAACTTTTAAAATTATGCAGATTACATCCCTCGACGATTTTAGACAATGGTTTTGCTACAGTAGCGGAGGTTTTGCTATAGTGGCAGTGATTTTATTTTTTGTTTTTTTATTTCGGCTGAATATTTAAAAAATCATAATAAATTATAGAGAAATCATAAAATAGAAAATTTAATTTTGTTAGACAATACATGATTAGATCTACACAGTGAATAGATAATATGATATACTTTAGTATAAATTTTTTTCTATAAAAATTTCTTTCTTTCTTGCTTGGGCTACTGTACCAGCTGCCCGACCGTGATGCGGCACGTTGACCCCTGTACGTCATTTAGTTTGATTGTTACGCCTCTCGATCGTATTCAGGGTTCAGACTAAGGAGTATACGGTACACACGGGCCATGGGCTTGGCTCATGCGTGCATTGTTCTTGCACATTTCGGATTGATGCATGCATGTAGTCCATCGTTCATCATGCATGTCGTCCTTACCCAGAGCGTCACTTTGGATGTAGTCTATCGATTTGGCTGCCATTGTACTTATATTAGTCTTTGGCGGATCGATTTGGCTACTGATTTCGGGTGTGAATAAAAGTGGCCGCAATCACGTCAAGGTCATGAGAATGACTGCTGGATATATATTCTGAATGACGCTACCTGAGTTTACTCTCATGGATATCAGATATTCGAGAGATATATTGATTGCATTTCTCCTGTTGGTCCAAACATTCAATACAAAGGATATATGACCAGGCAACGACCACAAGATTGGACGAAAAATCATTCCCTCGGATATCAGATTTTTCGCTTGGAGCTGCATCGGGGGAGGGAACTCATTGTAGACGGAATGGACCCGGAGTCCACACAATTTTTTTTTTCCTTCCGACGGCCAACTGTCGGCTGATGATAATCGGTATGCATGCATGGACAGCCACTTTCAATTATGTACTTACACCATCACTTCAGAGCAGTGATTAGTCAGCTTCACTCGCTTTGCTTGAATTCGATGTTATCATGACTTGATTACACACCTAATACAAGTACACACATATATAAATTGTTACATTATACGGAGTACTTCGTCTCTCTCTCTCTCTCGTGTGTCACCATCAAATCAAAGTGGAACAAACACGAAAGCTCCATGCATGTTCACTGGTAAACTACACGCCGGCATGTCGTGTATGGCCGCCTGCAGTGACGAGGCGCGCGTCAAATTTATTTCAAAACAGCTGTCTGAGTGCGATCTCTACCCGTGACAACATTATGTGCGAGCATGACAAGCCTAACAATTTTGTCGACCCCTAGAGAAACGCCCAAGAACACTCAGTCCCAATTTTCCACAGCCAGCCGGCCTCCAGCGACCTAACTTAATTTGCGGCGGCGTGTTTTGCATGCATGCAACTGCCAACGCCCCTATAAATAACCAGCTCGACTAGTGTCACTCCCCACCAGCTAAGCAAGCTGCTACTTACTGATCGTGATCGAGCTAGCTACTAGTGTCCTCCTCCATCGATAATATATTTAAGTAGCTAGCCTGATCTGATCGAGTTAGCATTAGCCATGGCTTCGTTCCGGACGTGGCACTGCTTGCTCGCCAGCTGCTTGTTCCTCGTGCTCGCTTCCTCGGCGGCGCACGGGCAGCTCTCGCCGTCGTTCTACGCGACGAGCTGCCCGACGCTGGAACTCATCGTGCGGGCCACCATGATCAAGGCCCTCATCGCCGAGCGTCGGATGGGCGCGTCCCTCGTCAGGTTGTTCTTCCACGACTGCTTTGTGCAGGGCTGCGACGCCTCCATTCTTCTGGACGACGTTGGCAGCTTCGTCGGCGAGAAGGGTGCCGGCCCCAACGTCAACTCCGTCCGCGGCTTCGACGTCATCGAACAGATCAAGGCCAACGTCGAGCTCATGTGCCCCGGCGTTCTCTCCTGCGCCGACATCGTTGCCCTCGCCGCCCGAGACGACACCTTCTTGGTACTGCTTCACGTCTAGTTCTTATACTAACAACGTGGCATATAAAGTGTAATGATGAATCTAATTAATCAGTAACTCCATATCACTCCTGCTCTGCATCATCGATCAGCTCGGAGGACCAAGCTGGGAGGTGCCTCTCGGCCGGCGGGACTCGACGACGGCTAGCCTGACCCTGGCGAACAGCGACCTGCCGTCGCCAGCCTCCGGCCTCGCCACCCTTGTCTCGGCGTTCGGCAACAAGGGCCTGAGCCCGGGGGACCTGACGGCGCTGTCCGGCGCGCACACCATCGGCTTCGCGCAGTGCCAGAATTTCCGCGGCCACATCTACAACGACACCGACATCGACGCGGCGTTCTCCACGCTGCGCCAGCGCAACTGCCCGGCGGCGTCAGGCTCCGGCGACACCAACCTCGCGCCGCTCGACGTGCAGACGCAGCTCGCCTTCGACAACGCCTACTACCGCAACCTGCTGCACTCGGACCAGGAGCTCTTCAACGGCGGCTCCCAGGACGCGCTGGTGCGGCAGTACAGTGCCAGCCCGGGCACGCTTCGCCTCCGACTTCGCCGCCGCCATAACAAGGATGGGCAACATCAGCCCGCTCACCGGAACCGCTGGCCAGATCAGGGCAAACTGTAGGGTCGTCAACAGCAGCTGAAACCCCTGATGTATAGCTAGCGAGTTGTTTTGTTTCCATCACAATCGGTATCAAGTCCGAACGTACTACTGGTGTGTACAAGTATGTACAGGCACACCTGTAGATACTGTTTGCTACTTCGGTTGGCTTTGGCTACAAAGGTAGACAGCCAATAAGCATGGGAGAATAAGAACTTCACAAAGTGAAATTTAAGGGCTTTATTATCCGGAACCTTGATGTCGGTGATTCAAGGTAAACGTGAATACAACAATTTATACTGGTTCATACAGCTGAACAGCGTAATATGATGCCTTTGTGTTGAGTTGTTATGTATGATTTGATTGTATAAGGGGTGGTGCTCTTGCCTCTCTTTATATAGTCCATAAGATGGGCATATTGATCTAGTCCTAGTCAGTCACGATATAAGAGTTTTTATCTTATTTCTATTTTTTTAATAAAAAAAGTATATTTTCGGCTTCAGTCATTCCATCACTCCATAATTATTACAATAGGTATCCACTGTTATAAGTAAGATATATATCACCTGACGACACCGGTACAACTAAAAAGTAAAAGAAACTGACGAAAAAAATACATCCCCAACGCCCTGTGAAGTCAACTCCAAAAGAATATGACCATCAAGTCGAGAAATCGTTACCAAAACACGTCTGTCAAACCAAGAAGGTACTGAAAAATCGCAGGACACCGACCACCATTAGAGACTCTGGATACTGTATCCTGGCAACGACACGAAACACATGGTGCATGTGTAAGGGAACCACCATCTCGATGCCGACACCAAAGCCTATAGCCCAAGGGATCTTCTAGAAGCGACGTCTCCACTGAGAAAATGACATCCAAAGGCGCCATCGTCGCCCAACCAGAGACACCAGCGTTGGGTTTTCACCCGGAGAGATCCTCATGAAGGAGCAGACGACGCCTCTAGAGAGGTGAGTGGTGCCCACAAGCGTCACCACCGTCGAAACATGGTAGTGGGCCACTTTCACTAGCCACCATGAGCCGTGTCGTTACGTCATACACCAGCGATGAGGTCCATCGCTAGATCCGGCCATGAAGGCCTCCAACTATCAGATTCGGAAAACTGGACACCACGGATAAGTTGCCCACTGCGAACGTCGAAATCACCACCAGCATGGGAGCCGCCACCTACCCTATGGACGCCCGGACCAAGCCCCCAACCCAATGAGCCAGACGCCTGACTGCCTCTGCGCGCGCATGCCGCGTCACGGACATGCCGCTGCCGACGGATCAGGGCATCATTGATTCAGTGGTGGAGATGGGAGCCAGGGCCCTGGGTGGCCGGAACCACCTTGCCGGCTGCACATCTCGACAGAGATGGGGAGTTGGTGGTGGCCGGCTGACGAGCGCAACCCCCGCACGGAAAGGCTCGCGATCGTTGAGGCGAAGAGGCTTTGCTGCCGCCGTCCTCGGGAGCGGCACGGGCTTCCCGGCGGCCCCCTCTGGCAGCGGCGAGGGAGAGGAAGAGCTGTAGTCTACGGTGGTGGCGGCGGCCTGGACTGCCACCCGAGTCGCCCTGTACGGGAGGCGACGCGGGGGCAGGGTTGCGATCTGCAGAAACCGCTATTACATAGATTATCTTTCCTAATAATCCCACTTGGTTGGTCCCAAACCCATGTTGGGTAGTCGGCTCTGTGGGAAACCCTCAAGATCCTAGTCCCTCACTTGAGTATAGATAAAACTTGCACTGTCTTCATCTCTTCACCAATCATTAATTGTCCATGGTCCCAGAGGAGAAGAAGCGAAACTATCAATTGCCTAAAAAGTTGTGACGTGCTAGTTACATGAACCAACCATCATCTGAAAATCTCTCGAGAGGGCATTTTCATTCTCGTGTCAATTAATTCCGAGTATATGTACCACGTTGGTACAGTAGTACACCACCGATCGATTAAGCCCAAGAAGGTCCACAGACGGTGCGTGCCATGCGTCGACGCTCTCGTGTGTGACATTTGATGTCGCATTCTCTCAGCCTAGCTATCACATTTCAGGCATGCTTTTGCATATATATGGCTTAGCCGTTGGCTCCGAAAAGAGATACGATGATACACGCGTGTGCGTGTCACAGTGTCTACTCTGGTGCCAACAAAGCTGCGTCTTGTAGACTTTGCAACATAATGTCGAAGCAAGTACGTAGAAATAACGCTACGTTACGTGTGCTAAAGCTTAACTGGTACATACCGAGACGACGCTAATTATAGGACGATGTAGCTATAGCACTGAACCTATGGCTTCTTCAGCCCAGATGAAAAATGCCACAGAACTTGTCCAAATATTCCACCAGAGTGTGGCCTAACTTTGACTCCAACTAGCTCCTTCACAAAAACAGTGCACTTCGCCGTTTGCATGCATAATGACTGCAATATGGCACTATAAATAAGGTGCTCGTGCCAGTTACAGATAGATAAGCGCCGCCAAAAGCTACTCGTGTTCCTCTTGTGTTATATTGTGTTGGTTATTAGGGCATGGCTTCCACCTTCAGGGCCTTGCATTGCTTGCTTGCCTTGTCCCTCCTCTGCTCGGCCTCATGTGGGCAGCTCACGCCGACGTTCTACGCACTGAGCTGCCCGACGCTTGAGCTCATCGTGCGCACCACCATGACCAAGGCCATCATCATGGCCGAACGTCGGATGGGCGCTTCCCTCCTCAGGCTCCTCTTCCATGACTGCTTCGTCCAGGTAATTGCTGGCGGCGTTTTACTTTTATAATAATCAAATTATCAAACACATAGCACGAACAATAATACAGTACATGCTAATTAGGCATTAGTAGTATAGTAACATAGAGACATTGCTCGATCACACGCAGGGTTGCGATGGCTCAATTCTTCTCGATGACACGGGGAGCTTTGTCGGCGAGAAAACCGCTCGCCCCAACGTCAACTCTCTCCGCGGCTTCGAGGTCATCGACCAGATCAAGGCCAACGTCGAGGCCGTCTGCCCCGGCGTGGTCTCTTGCGCCGACATAGTCGCCCTCGCCGCGCGGGATGGCACCTTCCTGGTATGCATGTAGAAACATTGTACGCACTACGCAGTGGTATTATAGGCTATGGATATTGCACTTGCGTTTTGATTGTTATTATTGGGCATGCGTGCAGCTCGGCGGACCAACTTGGGCGATGCCTCTGGGTCGGCGCGACTCGACAACGGCGAGCCTGATCGAGGCCGAACAGATACATTCCGGCGCCGACGCTGAGCCTGCGCTCGCTTATCTTGGCGTTCGCCAAGAAGGGCCTGAGCCCGGCGGACCTGACGGCGCTCTCCGGCGCGCACACCATCGGCTTCGCGCAGTGCGAGAACTTCCGCGGCCACATCTACAACGACACCGACGTCGACCTGGCGTTCGCCACGCTGCGGCGGGCCAATTGGCCGGCCGCGTCGGTCGCCGGCGACACCAACCTCGCGCCCCTCGACGTGCAGACGCAGCTTGTGTTCGACAACGCCTACTACGGGAACCTGCTCATGAAGAAGGGCCTGCTGCACTCGGACCAGGAGCTCTTTAACGGCGGGTCACAGGACTCGCTGGTGCAGCAATACAGTGCAAATCCATCTCTCTTCGCCACCGACTTCGTCGCCGCTATGATAAAGATGGGGAACACCAGCCCACTCACCGGAACCACCGGCCAGATCAGGAGAAACTGCAGGGTGGTCAACAGCTAGCTGCTGATGCGTATAATTTATTTGTGAATGTACTGCAAAACACCCCCTTCACGTTCATTTCAATCCACGTGTCCCTCTTCCTCTTGTGTATAAAAGGAAAAGATAAATCAATTAAATTACAAGAAAGGTGTTGTTGGAGTGAATTGAAATAGAATTTAGTTTAATTACACTTTAAGACATTTAAATTGAGAAAAATACATGCACATCGAAACAAGGTTGATATGTGTCTGATTATGTAACAGATGTGCACAATACACGATGGTGGTCACGAAGTGTGCGTATGTAGCTTGGTTCACTTACAAAGTTCAAATTGTAAATAGCCATGCATGTATGGCAGGGACGTTCAGATTTGTATTGCCAATAGAACGGGTTAAAACCTACGCTTTATCCAAGAAGAACCCAGCCTCTACCCGTCTTGCTTCTTAATTTTATTTATTTCAACCTAAATCCAACCCATCAATTAACAGAACGCATGGGTTACTACTATAGAACACTTAGCTTTCAACAGGGCATTGTTGGATAATCAGTACAAGCAAAGGGCTTGAATTATATTCGAACCTACTGTACACTCCTTTGAAATCTTTTCAATTTCACCCAAATATATATCTATTGAAACATCATATCACTCCATCAAAGTTTCTTTGCTAGGATGGTCCGGCCGCCGGCTATAAGACCTCCCGTTACGCTTGTTATAATCGCATCGTTTGTATGTTTTAATTTTTTTTTGATACAATAATACACAGATCTATTATGTATTCGAGAAAAAAAATATTTGACTTCTTGGAAAACAAGAATGATAGTGATACTTATTTTAGGATGAAGTATTTATTATGAGAAAAACAATTTAAACATATTTTTTCTCTATTTTTCTTTTAGGCTGCATGTCTCCTTTTCTCACCGTATCGCGACGCTCTCAAACATGCCCAGCGCAGGCTCGTAGCCGTGCTTTTGGGTGAACTCTGCCACTCTGGTGCCGTTGGAGCCACCCCTTCCCATTGAAGCTGTGCGCAGCCATGGGTTGCCAAGGTCCCATCGAGGCTGCGCGCGGCCCTGGGTTGCCAAGGGAGAGGTATCTCTAGCATGACCCTCGTCTCTATCCCCCCATCTTTTCACGAAGCCAATCTACACAAGCACGGTCATCAGCCTCGCCAAAGTCTAGGCGTTTTCTTGACCAAACGACCATGCACACGCCGACCACGCGTGTCGCCATGACTCTGCCATGTAACCATGTTCCAGCTCGATCTGAGCCTAGCAAGGCCCCTCCTCCTGAGTCCATGTCCATCGGCCGGCCATGGGGCCATGGTGCCACCCACCCAGCGCTGGGAGGCATCCACCGTCCACGCGATGAGTCGCAGGGAAGGACCATAGTCGCAGTGAAGGACCACAGGACCCTGCATGCCAAGAATGCAGCCACGCATGTCACCCTTCACTCAGTCCAGACAAAACCGTTCACAAACCAAATAATACTTCTCTCGGGTATCTGGATCAGTGATACCCAAATCCTACGATTAAAAAGGAACAAACCCATGGGGCAAACCATCAATAAACCCAAAAGCCCACGAGACGCCATAAGAACTAAGCCCAACAGTTGAGCTGTACTGGACCGGCCCAAGAACAGGACTCTGTAGCCCACGCGATGCCCCCTCGACGAGACCCCTCGAGTGATGAAACTTCACCCGAGCGAGTGACCCCAGGGTTGACTCGGCAGACCTCTCGATCCACCTACTCACAGACAAAACTTTGGGCATTTAATGCGCCCAACCGCTCCCGCCTAACACCATGGCTACAGCCGCTTACACAGGGACAAAGTACCAGCGTCAAATCTCACTTTTACTGCCTATCCCCGGACGTGCGGTGATTTACACGTCGCTGTTACGCCATACTGGGCACTGTATCTCCCTCGAACACCCCCTCGAGAACAAAACGACCAATACCGGCCCCAGATTTCCTAGGACTCGATCCTATCTGTTCGGCGTCGACCCCCATGCCTACCCATCGACCCAGCCTCGGGTGCCATCAGTCAACATGCAAACAACGTCCGCACATCCTAAACAGGAGCAAGGGTCTTTCGCCGTCCATCACCAACATCACCGTGACACACCTGAAGGACGGCGCCGCCACGGTAGCGTCTACAGCACCAGGCATCATCATATCATCCCGACGTGATCAGCGACGGGAGCACCCCATAGGCTTTCTTTTAGGGTTTTCTGTACGCCTTAGCTTCCCCTTGAGCCTATAAAAGGGGCACTTGGGCTAGTTCTAGGGCATGGGAGCAGCCAAACAAACAAAGGCAAAAATCTAGTAGCTCAATACTTAGGCTCCTGTTTCATCCCTTCTCATTCGCTCGCTTGTAACCCCCTTGTACAAGCACTTCGGTGAAAGGCAATACAATCTCTCCCTCCCCTGCTGGACGTAGGGCCTTCTCTTGCCTGAACCAGGATAAATCGCTTGTGTTTTATCTTGCATCACCATCTGGATTAGGGAGCACGCAACATTATTACTCGTTGGGTTCGTGTCCCCGGGACAGAACACCGACAACTTCAAACTTAGTCTTTTTTAGTCTTTTTCTTTGGCAAAACAATACTTCAAACTTGGAATAAGCATGCAGAGATTAACGAGAGACGTATTTCTCCTTTGAGTTTTCATGATGGACCATATCATATCTATAACTATTATATAGACAAACCTCACTATTTATTTTTCTTGACATGCAACACTCCAACTCAGCAGTCCACTGTCAACTCCACTATCTATTTCCCTTGCGCAATGCGTCCACCTTAGGAATCCGTTCTAATTTGTCACTAGCAATTTAACTTGACATGCAAGGTGTCCACTTCTTAATAGTTCACTATACTATCTTATTTTTATTTCTTCTTCATGTCCGTGGTAACGCGTGGGGAATACTCCTGGTTCACTAGAATATCAAAACCAATCTAACGAAGCAAACTAGCTACAAATTAAGGGCGTGATTGGATTGGCAGAGCATCTTCTTTTGGCTTTGACTAGAGAAGCGGCTCCACACTAGTGTAGATGAAGGTGTTTTAGAAAAATGTTTGGTAAAACAGCTTCTCATGGTAAGTAGAAGTTATGAGATGTCTATGGTGTACTTTCCCTCTCATCCTTTATTTTTTCTCCTCCGACGTTTATTTTGTTTCTTCCCCTTTTTATCTTATATCTTGAAGACCCACCCTTATCTATCTTATCTCGAAGATCGGGCCAATAGATTTCACTCGCCTCCGACACCTTTCTTGCCTCCTACCACTCTAATGCCTCGGTGTGACCGCATTCTAGCGCCCGCCTATAGCACCTGCCTGGTCTTCTTGTAGACTACAGAGGCTCACTGCATCCCGCCTATGTACGACGCTTCCTCCTCCTTCCCCGCCAGCCCTACACTTTGCCGACTTTGTCCTTTGCCGGCTCTATCCTATCTAAAAAGCAAAAAGGTTGGCTCTGTGTTGCTACGGACATGTAAATTTAGAATGACATTGGATACAGTTTCAGCCAATCAAAAAAGGTAAAGTTGGATACAGTTTCAGCCAATCAAAAAAGGTAAAGAGGATGCCAACTCCTAGTTTTCAGTTGATGACTTGACGTTGGTAGAATTTGTCTGCTGTCTTCACAGAGGAATCAACAACAAGAAAAATACATCTAATATTAAATAATGAACTTCAATGCATAAACTATATAGTAAGTGAAAAGTACAGTTCAAATAGAATGTATGAGTATATGTTCAGTGATATTAATTATACATACAATTATTTCGCTTTATCATCTCAAGATGCCTCTATGTTCCAAGGCTCCATTCAGGACTACAAGAAACAAAAAATACATCCAATGTTCAAGCCTCCATGTTCTAAAAAATTGTAGCTGTAACTAAGAAAACAACTGCATGAACAAGTCTGGTGGCATTGAAATTTGACAATTGTGTTAGGAGTGATGAAAATAGATTGAACCACTGAATATATTTTTACCAAAAATAGAACAAGAGGAACCTATTTTTGTATTCCAACAAATCCCCATATAGGAAGATGTGGAAAAAGAAAAAAACATGTAAACTTTATTCCTATTGCAATCCCAAAGACATGTAGAAAGCCTGATCTTGGGAAAGTTTATATTTTCCTATGATTTCACATTAGTTCGAATGACAAATCTATAAGAATTTTATTTAACATCAACAACTTCTCCTCCGTGGTCATCTCACTCTAATATAAACTTGTGATCAACTCCGTGTCAGTATGCCAAACAAGAGAAATTAAACTATAAATTAGTAGCAAGCTGCAACTATTAATGTTATGTTTGCAAGTTACAACTATCAACAAGGTCTGGATTTTACAAAGGAAAGATTACAAAGACAGAGGAATGTTTCTCTTAGACTATGGACCTCAACAAAAAGAAAGCTAGAACTGGCTATGACTTAAGAAAATAACCTTGATGCAGGAAAGCTAAATTGGAAGAGATGGGCTGGTTTGGGTAACCTCCCCTGCCATTTATACAGCTATTACACAATCCCAAACTTGTCCTTAGATATTTTGTATGAACCACTTAATGCCATGACAAAATGGTCCATCTGTGCATCCGATGGTCACGTCCTCTTCGCGACTTTGCTTGGCATCGACACAAGCTTCATGATGACGCCACGTGCCACCCCAAAGTACATCCTGAACTTCATCCCAGGTTTTGCGTGCCAAACACACCAAACCCAGCTAGAGAAGCATATTCGCTACACATCCTTCCACGATCTAGACACATATCACCATCCGTCGTCTACCATCTGATCACCAAGTCCTCTTGCGCTCCACTTGACTTGCATGGTCAATATGGTATACTTCACCACACATACACTTGCTTGTCGATGTCTCTGAGTGTCAGCCATCCATGGTTAGTCTTTCAGCCTCATTGGTCCCTCGGTCTAAGCCTCACGTCTATCCTTCGATTCACCGTTCTCGATCCATCGGCAAGGCACTTCTGTGCTTTGTAAAAACACCACATTAAACACAATGTTTAGTCTCCAAACTCAACCAAAGCTTCATCATCTCTTGATAACTTGATAATCGCTTATCATCAACTCGACACACATGTGGCACATATCAACCATGTGTTCGCAGATGAAGCTACCAATTTGAATTTAACCATCTACCCGATTTCCTGGCTTGACAAGAACCCAACTATATTTTTTTGATGAAATCAAGAGGGATAAGCCCCTATTTGACATATTAATAAAAAGGGAAGCAACTTTACGAGGCTAAAGAGGTGGGGGATTGAAGAAATAAAAAAGAAAATAAAGAAAAATGGATTAAACAAGATTGTTTAACCATTGAACAAAAGAGGGGAAGTAACTTTTTTTGCAAGTACAAGGAACAACACAAATTCTGACTGAAGAACCTCTTGGCATGAACCAAATTATAACAAATATGCTCCACAAGAAACTTTGTGAAAATTGATATATTCTCTTATGTATGGTTTTGACTTATCTATTATAATGGACCTGTTGGAATATATGTAATAGGATTGGAATGTACCTCATGTATCCAAAAACTCCATCCATTTCAAATCTACCTCTTGAAGAGTTAAAGCAAGTTTTACCAAAACTATAGAAAGAATTACAAAGATTTATGATATCGAATAGGGATACTATGAAAATATAGTTAACGAAGAATCTAATGTTACTTAGTTAGTACTATAAATGTTATTATTTAGTTATATAAATTTGATTAAACTTGAGATGTTTTGACTCAAAGAATGACGAGAAGTTTGGGACGAAGGAAGTAGGATTTAGGTCCTACCTTTTGTGTGTAAAATCAATAGGCTGCATGATGGCTAGTGCTACACTAAATGGGAAAACTAAATAATCGACTAAACTTAAACTTAGACTACTTTTGATGGTT
This sequence comes from Bothriochloa decipiens, assembly GCA_023333625.1. Classification (NCBI taxonomy): domain Eukaryota; kingdom Viridiplantae; phylum Streptophyta; class Magnoliopsida; order Poales; family Poaceae; genus Bothriochloa; species Bothriochloa decipiens. Next base: position 18,365 of record JALGXP010000137.1, read on the forward strand.
TAGTCGATTATTTAGTTTTCCCATTTAGTGTTTGGACGAGTAGAGCAGCTTCTTTGGGAGTAGCTCCACTAGTGTAGGTGAAGTTGTTTCAGAGAAGGGACTAGGACTTACGTCGTTTCTTCTGCTTTTCTATCTTATATCTCCAGTGGCTGATCCAGAATCGGCCCGGCGGGGGGGGGGGGCCGCCCCCCCCCCGCCCCTTGCTAAATACGCAAAGAGCCGAAGTTGGGCTAAAATTTGCCTTGTATTTTTAGCCCACGTGAATTTTTTAGCAAATTTGAAGACGAGTTGTGCTGAAATCCCATTGCATGTCTGTCTCAGGAGAGCTTTTGGGCTAATTTCAACACAAATTGGGCTGAGTTGGGCTAAACTATGCTGTGTATTTTTAGCCCACGAAGAAGGGGGGGGGGCTGCTGCCCCCTAGATCCGCCAATGTATATCTGGAAGGCACTCTTCTCTATCTTATTTCGAAGACCCAACCGGCCAGAAGATTCCACTTGCTTCTGACGCCTTCCTTGCCTCCTACCGATGTGGTGCTTCAGCGTGACCGCACTTTGGCGCCCTGCCCGCTGTGGCGCTTCGGTGTGACCGCACTCTGGCGCCCTGCCTGCACCTGCCTTGGCCTGCCTGTAGACTAAGGAGGCTCACTCCACCTATGTACGACACTTCATTCCTCCTTGCCCGCCAGCCCAATCCGCGCCAGCCCCATCCTTTGCTGGCTCTATCCTTCGCGCTACTACCCTTGGCCGCAGCCCATGCCCACGCCCACGCCTCGCGTATGGTCAGGACAAAAGGGAACGGGCCTGTGCTGTGGCTAGGGGAGCTGCCTTTTTTAGCTCCATGCCATGCCGGTGCCTTGTGAAAGTGAAAAAAAAGAGGAAATCTCAAATGAAAAGTGGTTTAGTTTTTCACAGTTTACTAGTAAAAAGTGGTCCCAGATGTTTCAAAAGTTACTCGAAAATCTCTACCAAATAATGGCCTCTAATGTTCCATACGCCCATGCGGTCATGTCGTGGCAAGACGATTGCAGCAGCAATGCATGTGCTAGCTATATATCAGCCAGAATAACCAAAAAGGGAGAATTATTTAGGTGCAAAAAGAACTTGTTGGGTCGTGCACAAGCATGCCATGGTCGTGACTTCACGACTTAGAATCAGAGTTTATAGCTGGCTAAGATTTTTCTCGTATAAAATATTACGTACTTGCTTGTGCTCGTATATTGCAATTTAGCTGAGCTGCGACAACATATAGTACTTGTTTAAGCCAATGATGTCATGGCGGCCTTGAAGATCACGTTTAGCTCAGCGCTGGCACAGGCGATTTTGGAACATGCGAACACGTTGAAGCTGGACGCGCGACGACCTATCCTGTGCGTATGCGTGCTGCCAGCAAATGCATTAGTTCGTCAAACAAGTATGCAACGAACTTATAAGTGGCATTATAAATACAAGAAACGTCTAATCGAGCTCGTTCCAAGGAAAAGTTGCCTATCTAGTCGAGCTTACTGCAGGCTCCGATCCGTGCTAGCTAGCTATAGCTAAGCTCTCGCGCGCCATGGCTGGCCATTATTTGTTCCTTGTTGCACTTTCAGCTCTTCTCTCCTCCGCCGCCTACGGGCAGCTCTCGGAAAATTACTACAGCACAAAGTGCCCGTCGTTGAATACAATCATTGGAGCAGAGGTGTATCGTACCTTGTTCATCGATCAACCACCAAAAGGCGGACGCCGGATGGGCGCCTCCCTCCTCAGGCTCTTCTTCCATGACTGCTTTGTTCAGGTAATATTTTTTAATCTTAGTTTAATACTATACTCCTTCGTGTCTATGATTAAATCAACTTCCAGAAAGTTTAAAACAGATTAAATCGACTTTCAGTAATGGGGTGTCTTACTAAAATTATATCTCTTTGGTCTAACTAGCTTATAATGCATGGTTTTATATGGTATAGCATGCTAAATTACATTGTGACAATTCATGTGTTATTATATTATATTGTTTATGATTATATATTTATGATTATTAGATATTACACTTGCTATATAGATCTAGGTGTATCAAATAAACCAATGTGAGTACTAACCAAGGGCTTCAATGGAGACTACACATTACTTCTCATATAATGAGGTCAAGTAGATTATCTGTCAAACTACCAGGTCGATAATTAGATACATATTTAGGGTTACATTAGATCATGTTTTAATTGGTATAATTGAATAATTTAAATATCGATTATCTTTGAGTTACTTAGTGTTGTTCTCAAAATTGTTAAGGTGGATAATTATTTAAAAATAGAATATGTTACAGAATTATTATTAGAGTTTACTGAATTGTGAAGGCCAGTAAAGTTTTTGCATATATTGTGAGAATTTTAGGATTTGTTTCTTCTAACATGTATCACAAGGGTGGAGGTTTTATTGGAATATCTAGTTAGAATATGTAGAATTTAACTTTTTTCTATTATGATATATATTTATTAGATGAAACATAAGCTTAAGTTATATAAGATAGTGTTGATCCATTTCTTGTGACATTATGAATCTATATATAGATTTTTTAGCGTAACTTATGAGAACTAACGCGTAGTCTCAGTTAAAGCCTTTGGTGTAGTATTCTCTTTGATCTATTTTATACTGGGCACATGCATATTAATATTCCAACGTAATGATCATAAACATACATATCTATATTGACTGTATAGTCGTGAGTTCTCCATTATAATAAAGAGATGTTATTGCACATATATTTTCTTAGTAAAAAATTCAAACATTTGAAGAAGTTGGGTAATTAGTGCATCCAAAGATATATAGGGAGTTGGTCTTTGATATATTCCTTTGGAAGAAATAGTGATTATATAAGGCTTAAATATTAATATTATTTTAGAATATAGCACCTCTGCTATCTCATCTTAGATATCACTTCAAGATTCTACCACCGGTCTTAAGCAACCTAGTGTGGGTTTTAAATAACTTTTATGCTATTGTAATATTTAAGAGTGCAACCTATAACTGAAATCTTTAATTCGAATAAAAGATCTATCTATAGGGGTATCATATGCATGACGATCATATTCCTGCCATTTATTCGTGTCCTGCAGGGCTGCGACGCCTCGGTTCTTCTAGATGGCGACGTAATCACAAGCGAGAAGACGGCCGGCCCGAATATCAACTCCCTACAAGGCTTCGAAGTGATCGACCGGATCAAGGGTGAGGTCGAGGCCAAATGCCCCGGTGTTGTCTCCTGCGCCGATATCCTCGCCCTCGTCACGAAGCAAGCAGTCGTCGACGTACGTAAACCCTGGACACATTGGTACAAATATATCATAAATTAACGACTAACGTAGCTGCTGTGTATTCTGTGTGTTATTTTTTTGACCGAATATTCTGTGTGTTATTAGTACTCATATATATCTATCGATGATGTTTGTATACTTACATACATAATAATGCGAGCTTACCCCAAAATTAAACGACTTTGATGCATTGGCGACGCAGCTCGGTGGACAAGGATGGCCGTTGTTACTCGGCCGGCGCGACTCCAAGACTGCGAATAAGACGCAAGCAAACTCTGATCTCCCATCGCCGAGCTCAAATCTCACCACCCTCATCGCGGCATTCCAGAAGAAGGGCTTCACCGCTACAGAGCTGGTAGCGCTGTCCGGCGCGCACACCATCGGCCTGGCGCAGTGCACCAACGTCGACGAAACCCAGAAGCAGAAATGCATCGCCGATACTAATGTCCTCCTCCCGCTCGACGAGCAGACGCCAGAGAAGTTCGACAACTTGTACTACGCGAACCTGCCCAAGGATGGTTTGCTGCACTCCGATCGCGTGCTCGTGGACCGCCCCGATCTCAAGTACCTCGTGGGGCAGTACGCAACCAACAAGAACCTTTTCTTCCAGGACTTCGCCAGAGCGATGAAAAAGATGTCGATGATGAACGTGCTCACCGGAACTAGCGGACAGATCAGGCGCAATTGCCGTAAGGTCAACTACTATTAACTTCCTTACCGTACCTTTTCTATTTTTCGCCGTGAACTAGACCGACTGATGATACGTGTCGAGTACAGCGATCGGCCGGGTGTGCACCGATTTAATTTGTTTCATTCATTTGTTTGGTGAGCTGTTTGTGCATCGATGTTTTTTTCACTCCTCGGCGGGCGTGTTTGCGCTAGCTCTGGAAGATAATCATGTGTCTTTTTTTTTTCTTACGTAAGTGTGTCTATGGATGTTGTCTACAACAACACTTTTTCGTTTTTTCCTTGGTAATTAATATATACATAATAGATGCAAAATATGTTTGTTGGAGTTCCTTGAGCCCACCACCTTATTAGCACATTCTCTCCTTTTTTTTTTTTGCTAATTGATGATAACACGACCTAAAACTAAAACTTACTTGCTTGGATGAATGAAAGAGCAAGATCATATGATGCTAAGAGATACTACTTTTTGGTGCCATACTCCCGGAAATCCTGACAACAGGATATGCCGACTACCAGCTCCGGGCTGCAAAGGCCTCACAACCCATGATGAAGGAAATCTCAAGATCTAGACTCCAATTGGGGTACGACTTGATGGCTTCAGGGCTAAGTAAGCTCCTGGATACAAATAGCTAAGCATACCTCCTGTCGTATCCATTCAAGGTCACATAGGCATAGCCCAATTGTAATCTATCATCTCGCAAATCGACGAGATCGCAGTATAACCAAGTAGGCGCTGGACGTGGGTTGTAATCTATCATCTCGCAACTCGACGAGATCGCAGTATAACCAAGTAGCCGCTGGACGTGGGGCTTACTCGCTTCCCGGAAGGCCGAACCAGGATAAATCGCGTGTCCCTACTGTGTTGCTCTTTGCATCAATCGATATCTACCAAGGACCGAATATCTGCCTGTCAAAACACCGACATAAGCGCGTCAGGTAGGGATTTCGCATAGAGGAGAGATCATGTCGATCATTGGCTCGAGACAACGAAGGTAGATGGACTTCGCGCAGAAGAGTGATCATACCGATCATTGGCTCACGACGACAATGCGAACATCGATCTGCCCAATCGCCGACTCGAGCGAAATTAAGCAGACACTGCACTTTAATCAACGTGGTAGCGACGAAACCAGTTTCTGGCTTCCCGACGGTGTGCTGCAGAATTCGCTAGATGCCTTGGCGGTTGCACGGGCGATTGGTTTGCATCTGCCGTATGGAGCCACATGCCGGAGTCCCAATCCACGACGACACCAGTTCGCCGAGATCCAATCGGAACTGTGTCTGGCGGCCGTCGACAAACCTAACCGTGCAAGTCTACGTCAATCCATCAAGTCAAGTCAAGTCAAGCCGCCTCCAAACGTGGAAGGACATGAATTCGACTCGACATGTCGTCACCACTCAGCACGCCGTGACCTTGGTCGTTGTCCTGCATTGTCGACCATGGTGCCAATCCGGTGACGTCCCACGCTGAACCCGACCCCCCAAGCGGCGGCCCTCGTCGACCAATTAGAGTCCACCGTCGACTCATCGACCAAATCGCCGAGCGTGCTATCAAACTGAACAACGATGACACACATCACGCGCGACTCGAGTACCATTGATGGACTACCTCGGGCCAGCCACGCCGTTTCCGACAATATCATCGACAGCTACTTATCCTCGAGCACATTCGTCGACGGGCGCTTGCTATAGCACTCGACACTAACGTCGCCTTCTCGACGACAATGACACCAACCGCCAGTTGGATCAGCTAAGTCACTTCAATAATTATTACTATGTTGATCTTAACTTGCTCTTTCCTTTAAGTTGGCTTCAAGTTAGTAGAGAGTCAAGGGCTACTACACCTAATAATTGCATGCTGGTGCATGCCTTCTTTTTTCTCGATGATTTAAGTATACAGGCATGATATGTCTCTGTGTACAGTTTTGTTAGCATAATGACTTATATGCCACAATCCAATACTGTACGAGCCACACCATCGTATGGCTACTTGGCTAGTGTCCTACGCACGGGGCTACAGTCAAGCGAACAAAGCTCCTAACACCAAGGGAAAACGATATCAAGGAGGAAAAAAGCAACAACCCTTAAAACTACTTTACGCACGTCATGACACATGTTATATCTCCTATATTGTGCTTGATTGTAAGAGTCCATTGCGCTCGATGGACTAGTCAATCTCAGGCGAGTCCAATGTACACTGAAGTGCTCATCACGCCAGGGTCCATTGCGCTTGACCAAGTGCTTGACCTCAAATGATCGAAGTATAGTCATTGTGCTCGACGGAGTGCTTGACCTCAAGTGATCAAAGCACGACACATCAAAAAATCAACAAAGTACTGATAGTACTGACAATACACACTCAAGTGTTTGGTTTCAATTGTACACAATACTCTACACTCACCAATCCCAACTCATACACGCTCCTAGAGCAGAACGACCAAATCTACTAGTCTCTACTCTTTACCTGAATATTCAATTTTAATAAAGAGTCAGCAGCTGCCATTCTAAATAATAAGTGGATTTATCTTTCTATGTACATACCTTTTGCTATGTATCTATAAATACCATATATTATGCATAGCAACAACTATTTATTCAAAAAAGCCAAAATGAATAATAATTTAGAATGGAGAGAATAATAGTTAACGTAATATAAAAATGGGTAGTATCCCATTTCTAGTAATAAAATTTGTATTGAATATCTCTAAAATAATAACTTACCATTCTTAAGGACCGTTACATTTAGACTCAACATCTAATACACCCCTAGGGTTAAAGTGGTTCAAGGAAACTATCTAGGGGTAATTTTAAAATGTGTAATAGTCCTATAAATAAGGATAGAGGTTGCCCAAAAAGCCATCATTCTCGCGTAAGTCATTTGGTTTGGGCTAGCCAGAGTATCCACTGTTTTGAGATTCAGTTGTAGAGAGGGGTGATTTCCTTGAGCGACTAGTTCTCATCTATAAGAGGGAGGATGAAGGGAGGAGGCTCACCACACCACAACAGCGAATTGTCATCAGACATCTGAAGCTAAAAATTATATTTATCGATGGATCATATGATGCTAAACATAAAGAGAGGAAATTATACTGACGCTCAAGCCTCAAAGAAGCACAAAAGGTTTCAAAAACGAGTATTCTTGAATTCTGACATTCTTAGGGAACTCATTTTGCAACCGGAGAATCAAATCTCGAGCATATGAAAAAGCCTCATCCTTACTCTCCATGAAAACACCCAAGAGTAGCGAGAAAAGTCTTCAATGATCACTAGAACGTAATACTTCCCACCATCTAACTAAACATGAGCTAGACCAATTGTATCCATGTGAAGTAGCTCGACGGGTTAAGGGCCAATTCTTGAAACCGAGGATCGATGAACGATCAGTAGACAATGAACAATAGACAAGGAATTTTCTCGGTGACGAATGCCGCGGCGACGAACGCTTGTATCTTGGCTATTATTAATAATTGAAAAACAACTCAACTCGGGACATCTTTGAACTGACGCAATACATTGGCTATATATAGCCCTGTAGCCTAAGCCATGACCTAGCCTATGCGCACGAATGCACGACCTTATTAGTTCATGCATAGCCACGAATTCACACATGCGCAACAGATGCACATGATCCACATGAACTGGCCAGACTTCTTGCTGCAGGCACCAGCGCAAGTTGCTCCTCCGCATGACTGGGTCGCTCGAACTGACCACAAGCCACGCTCACGCATCCACCGCACGATGTCTCCAATGCCATTTCCTAAATACTTGGCCACCACAAGACTCAGCTACACCTCCATGACACACATACATCGGACACACACGTGTATGGTCAGGTTTATTCCAACAATCTCCTCCTTAACTTAGTTCACTAGGGGATGGGAAGCAACAACCATCTTCCCATGAAGACAAGGATGGAAGACCAAATCTTTCTCAAATTTTAACTTAGGAAATCCTCAATTAAGTCAAGTGAGCTCAACCTAGCTAGTAGACCAAAGCTCAAAAGACCCAGTCTCGTATGCCACTTCCATAGATCAGAAGAGGATCCGGCCACCAAACACCAAGAAAAACCTGAGCGAGAAAAGTCAGCTTGAAAGACTCAGCCAAATGGGATAATCCAACACACAAGGTTGCCCTAAGAATCATGAACACACAACAAACTGATATTAAAGCTCACTTCAAATCCGTCCCCAAGGAGTTGCAAAACTGACAGCAAGTTAAAATGAAATTGTCCCCAAATGTGATATACACTCCTTGCATATTGCACAGGTTCACGGCTGGAGAACCATTTTGAGTTTTTGATGATGTGGCGTGAACATTCAGAATCAATAAGCCACGTGTTCTCCAAGCCTACGTCCTGCGTCGATAGAAAGACATGGGTTGAGCAAATGAAAAAACACTGGGGTTAGTAAACTATGAAGGGTACCAATGTTGTTGGTTCATTTGTCCAAGAAAAGTGTTAGGAAAAACACCAAACATGACATGTCCCATTTGTGAGAAACGATCACCACGATGTCGAAAACATGGTTCGGTAGAGCTGTGGGACTGAATGCCAAAGCCATTGCCATGAGCTTCAAGGTTATAGTGATCACAAACTAAACCTTGCTTGGCATGACCACCACATGGTCTTGCAACTTGAGGCTTAGCACCTTAAGGCATTGCACCTCTAGGGCCTAGCACCCCTTGAGCCTCTATTGTTCAACTCATCCTCACACCTCTCATCTCTTCCTTCTGAAATAGAACTCAACAAGGTGACTATCCTTATGGCTATACTCACAGTGATACCTTACCTCTCTCTTTGGTGCCTGTTGGTTCACTCGCTTGTGGGATTGATTCGCTCTTGGTGGTGGCTTGGCTTTAGGAAGGGGAACCTTAGAGATGTTTGGTAGAGTGTCAAGTGGGTTCGTAAGATGTGTAGATTTTGGAATCCACTCTTGTTTCTGTGTGGAGCTTTTGGAGGATTTTCAAACACTCCATCTTTAACAGTGGGCTCAGAGGGCATAGGTGGAGATTGATCAACTTAGGAGTAGTGAAAGATTCTCACTTGGGTTTAAGACACTATGCTCACCAACCTTGTCATAAATATTGTCAATCTTCCCACGTATAACAAAGCCTACACCCGATGTGCCAGTTTCCGTCTTGAAATGACTCATCATGCTGCCCAACTGCGCTCACTATAGGACACCTAGCTCAAGATGGACTGAAGGTATGTGTTGTTGTCCTTAGTTTTCTTCTTATTATCGTGCCTACATGACTAAAGCTCCGTCACCAAGCTCACACAATGTGCACACTCAACAGCTCCTATGCTATTTGAACTGGGCATTTCTAGCAAAGAGATCCTAGCAACCTTCTCTGCCAGCTCAGATTGCAAGCCGAAACAAGACTTTGTATGCACCCAACAACATAGGCCTAGCCTTCAAACCATCATACACATCAAGCAAAGAAACATACTTGGACTGCAAGGTAGCCAGACTAGACATGTGAATAGCACAAGCATCACACTCCGTCTTCTAAGACACTACCATGAAGACTTAGCAGACTCAAGCTCTTTAATTGCAACCTCTAGCTTGTCCTTAAACTCTTTTCTCTCACGTTGTTGATTCAGGGCCTAAGGGTGGAACCCCCAAGCCCCGAATCTAAACACCGAAGTGAACACCAACACGCAAATAACGGTAATGAATGGAGATTGAGTATCATGAATCAGGTCCCGGCTAAAACGCGCGGGTTCGTCCCCTTACACGCTCCAAGGGGAGCACTATTCATAGGAGCACGTAGGCTTTTACATCACGAAACTGCCCCTGGAGAAGCTATCCTCCAGCCGCCTTCTCTACCGACTAGGGGCAGACACGCCCTTTTGTTTTGGCCCTGGCTTGTCTCCCAAAGCTGATGGTGGGACCGCTCGAGATCCAGTCGAGACTCCTCCGGGCTCCCTGCAAAGGCACAAATGAATGCTTCGTCTTGACACTAACCCATCGATCGGCCAAAGGACCGAATGGGACTTGGAGCTACTGAATGCGCCCTTTCGGTTGCCGATCCCCTTATTTGGTCAAACGGGGCGTCCATCTCCCGGGCACGCTCGGGGCGGCCGGCGCCTCGGTCAACTGAATGGATGCCTAAGCTACCGAATGCTCACCTTCGATGTCACCCCATGGGATTCGGTAGCGGGGGCGTGGCTTCCTCACGATCCTAGCCGAATCGCGGCCCCCGGTACCTAATGCACGCATTCGGTGCCGTGCACTATCATTCGACAGTGTAGCCTACCTTCCGGCTCAGGTAGCTCGGTGGGGGATGGGGTGGCAACGTCCTGCCCCACCCCCAACACACGTGTAGCACGCTTAAGCAGGTTATCTTGGCTAATCAAGGTATCATTCAAGATTTCAAGCTCAACAGTAAGATGGATGGTGATATAGATATAGATATAGATATAGAGAAGTGCTCTCAACTGCTTCAAAGTGTTGCTCAAGAGTTGAGAATCCCTACCAAATGGCCTCTAAAAGGATCTCTAGAAGACTATCTAAACAAACTACCTATCCTAAATCAGGGTAATGGAGGCCAAAAAATGCACTCCACTAGAAAACCTACTTGACTATCTATTTTTGTTGGCTACATAAATCCCCCTCCTCTACCTATTCCTATTGGGCCAACAGACTGGGCAACTATTTTTTTGGCTCTCTTGTGCGCCTCTCTCTTTTCGTTCATAGGTGACCGTCTCAGCATACTTCACCTCCATGATGGCCTCCGTCCCCAACACCGGCGGCCTTCCCCGATCATCCTCCGCCACTCCTCGACCGGATCTAGAGGTCTGCCATAGGCGCCGGGTATCCTCTGTCCCACCTCAGCCTTCCTTGCCCCCAACAGTGAAAGCGAGCAGGGCAGCCATCCACTAGCACTGCCCCTCACCAGCCTCGCACAGGCATGGGCGCTGCTTGCCGGCCTTCTTCGATGCGGGGCACCCAGCGACCCATCCCCGGCGGCCTGTAGCCATGGCGGCACCAAACGGTGAGGCTCCCGACGGCCTCCACGGCGCCACAACAAGGGCCTCGGCACGGCTCCCGCTCCACACCGGTGCCCATATGCGGTGCGGTGGTCCCTGACCCCTCCAGATGCTGCCTGTCTGTGGTGGCGTGGCCGCGTTTCCGTTCCCAGCGGCGCGGCCAGCCCCTATTGCGGTGGTCTTCCCTGGCATGGCCGAGAGACGATGAACGGAGGGGACAGAGAGAGGAAGAACAAAGAGAAGATGACATGTGGGACCCATATATCATACACTACTGGAATAAGTTTAGGTAGAGTCATTTAGATAGTAAAGCTAGAGTTAAAGACAATAAAAAATAGATAGTACAAAGATCGGTGGGCACCTAAATAGACATTTAGGTAGCCTCCACACGCCCACGCGGCCATGTCGTGGCAAGCCGATTGCAGCAGCGATGTGCTTGCATTGCTGCCGTCGCAATAAGAAGAAACCAAAAAGGAGAACTACATTTAGTGGAAAAATAACTTAATGCGTGCACAAGCATGCCATGGTCGTGAGTTCACGACTTCTCGGAACAGAGTTTAGCGGCTAAGGTTTTTCATATAAAATAACACGTACTTGCTTGTGCTAGCTCGTATATTGCAATTCGAACATGCGAACACGTTGAACAAAGCTTGGCGACGACTTGCCGTGGTAAGCGCGCGTATGCGGGCTGCCAGAAAAGCATTTGCTAGCTATAAATACAGAGACGTCTGATCGAGCTCGTTCCATGGAACCAAGGCAGTTGCCTATCCAGCTTTGCTGCAGGCTCCAACCATCCGTGCTAGCTATCTAGCTAAGATCTCGCCATGGCTGGCCACTATTTGTTCCTTGTTGCGCTTTCAGCTCTTCTCTCCTCTGCCGCGTACGGGCAGCTCTCGGAAAATTATTACAGCACAAAGTGCCCGTCGTTGAATACAATCATTGAAACAGAGGTCCACCGAGCCACTGCCGGAATCTCTGGACCACGTGAACCGACCTGAAGCTGCAAAGGGTGCAGATCATCGCCCTGGCCTTCGCCTCTCTCGGTCAGATTGGGTCATCGATACGAGGCTATCCAACCACTACCAACTCCTCCCCAAACGCCACCACGGTCCACCAAGCCGGCCACCCCATCCTCCTCCCAGCAACATGAGCCCCAGTCCTGCCACCATGGCGCCACTGGTGCCCCTGCTTGGCAACAGGCAGTCACGCCACCTCGACGCCACCGCTACCACCAAGCAAGCCGCTACCGGCCACACCACCACGGCGCAGCCGACACCCTACTGCAACCGGCCGAGTTGGGGAACACACCAAGATAACGCATCCAAGGAGGTGAACGACGCCCAAAGGCACCGCCATCATCGTGCCAGACAGGTACCGGCATGGCTTTCGTGTGTGGTGCCCCATCTGGTATAGCACACGGTAGAGAGGCCAGGGGAATACCTTCACTAAGCCACCGTGGCGCCGCTGACCACACTGCCCGCCGCCGCTGTTCGACGACGAGCAAAAGTAGCAGCACCGCAGCACCACCTCCACTCCGGCCATCGCCTAAACACCACCTCACCACCGCAGCTCCATCTCCACCATGCCACCGCCCTGACGCCAGAGCAACGAGCCGCCCAAGACGACGTGCAGGCACTAGAAAGGCCACCTAGACGTCGGATCCGGTCACCCAGGCACCGGATCGGGCGCCCCGGGCCAGAAGCAGGCCCCAGGGCACCGCCGCCGCCACCGCCGTCGCCATCGCCGCCCCTAGCTCCGGCGCCGTCAAACCGCCGCTCGCCGCCACCTCCACCACTGGACCGACCGGATCCGGCCACCTGGGCACTGGATCCGGGCGCCGAGGTGCCGGACTGGCCGTCGCCGCTGCCCCCTGCCGCCGAGCACCACGACTCCGCTCGTCGGAGGAGGGGCGCCAGCCCGCCACCACCATCCCGGCCAGCCGGGTGGCCATGCCGGTGGCCAGCTCCGGCGGCGGAGCGGCAGGAGAGGGAGGGACAGGGTTGGGGCGGTGCTAGGGCTGGCCGCCTCCCGAGTCGCCCGAGTCGGGGGCGACGCGGAAGTTGTCAAAGTGGAAAATGTAGAGGAGACAGGCTCTTCTTCCATGACTGCTTCGTTCAGGTATTCTATTGTATATCTTACAAGTATTCCTAACCTGAGACTTTAACTGAAGTTTCACGTTAATTCTTATGTGATGCATTAGAAAAAATAAATAATAGAAATTCTCACAAATAAGAGACGTATGACATTTGATTTAATTTGGAGACTGGGACATCATTGTCGCCGATAATAACTTTTGGATGTATATTATTTTATAAGCCTCTACTATCATTGCCATCTAAATTAACAATCTCTATTATTTTTAATATAATTCAAACTAATTACCTAATCTTATCCATATAACATTATAAAAGATAATTCAAAGTAACCCCTTGCCTCTTTTCAAATAAACTGCCCATCTTTGACACTATGCAGATAATGTAAAAAGTAACCCTTAAGTTTGTATCAAAGTTATACCAACATATATCATATATCATTATGGAAGATATATAGAGTAACACTTCTAAATTGAAACTAAATTGTCCACCTTCGCCATTATAAAAGAATATTCCTAATCTACGGTTAAACACTAACATGTGTTGTTGTACAAAATAACTTAACAGTTATACAGTAGCCTATATATATTTCTAAATTACAGACTTACACTATTTCTAAAGTTCTATGTAAACATGCATACATTGTATCAAGCATGAAAAATGTTGCATTAACAAACACATATTAATACCAGTGACATTGACAAGCCAACTTAAAACTATATAAATACTCTATGATATATTGATAATGAATATTATAAGTTGTTACTTTAAATATATTTCGATTGAAATATTATGCCACATCTGTATTTGTAATTTATTTTTAAGCACTGTGTTTTTATGATATAGATATTTTTTCTATAACAAATTCAACATATTGAGTGCCTAGTGCAACCATAAATGATTATTAATGTCAATGTAGCCCAATACCTATACTATTGTTGATGCAAAAATATGACCCTTCATGTCAACGGTCTCTCGCAAGCCAGGTAGACCAGAGCGAGAGCGTCTCTCCGATCCCTGCGACTTCACCAGCAGCTAACCGGTCGATCGAGTCCGAGGCGTACCAGTCAATTTGACCTTACAATTGACGAGGAGACACAAACGTAAAATTATGGAACCTGCCAGTGTGGTGCCAGGCAGTTTCACATATATGGCTAAATAGCCGATCTGATCAGGGCATTGACTAGAGAGTCAACATCCTACGTGCTTTTATAAATAAAACACTGAGTAAACATGCATGAATAAAGCAATTGATTATGACATGTTGTAATTGAGCAAGATGGAACATGTCATTGCATTTGAAACAGTAAAGGAAAAGCTAGATCGGCTATCTTGATAAACGTTAAAGAATAAAACCTTTAGCCGATCTAGATTAACCGATACAATATAAAAAGATCCTACACACATTGCAATAATCCAGATCAAAACTAATAGATCTACTAAACTTGTCGAATTTAAAATCTAAAGACCAAGTCGCGCCCAACAAACCCAAAGGACTTGTCAAATTTAAAATCTTCAGACCAAGTCATGCCCAACAAGCTCAATGAAGCAACTAATGTTTAAACAGATACATGCACGTAGTGTTATGGGTGAAGCTCTGGCAAATCGGCTAAATAGCCGATCCCGACATGAGAACAAACTAGGTGTACAAATAGCCCTAAAAGCAAAGCCTACTAACCGACGGTGTTTGAATCCGGATGCCATCTTAGTGAGATCGGTAACTTAATCTGCTGTAGCCACTAAAACCCCCCAGAAGAGATTAACAAGCTTTACCATAAAACCATCTATACCCTAGAATGTGCCACATATCACGAACATGATTGATGAAATCTAGCTAATGCAAGCACATGACCAATCAACAAGAACAAACATGATAAGCATTGATGACAATTGAATCTAAGAAGATACCAAGCCAAATCTACCAATCTTGATCGGGCGATGATGTTGTTGTAAATAAATAAACAATATAAAGCAAACAACATGGGTAACTTAATGAATCTACTAGATTTGCCAAGATCTAATAGAGCTGATAACTAGCCATGTCAACGCATAACAAGAGGTCGGTCGATGCCGATGCAGCCTTATCAAACAAAAACACAAGCCATGACGGTACTTACAGCAAGCTAGATGTCGATCGATGCCGATGTAGCATAGTCGATGAAGAACTCGCCGAAATCTACATTACTCCTACTCCTAAGGGGTGGCGTGAGCCAAAAAGGTTGTTGTATTGATTTGTCGAGAGAGATTATAAGGTGCCGGGGCTTACATATTTATACCCTAGGCTTTGACCAAATCCTAACCTAACACGACATGCAAAGTAAGGAAATAAATTAAAAACTACTAAAACTTGATAACTTGGGCCCTACTATTCCATTCTACAGAGTCCCATGACGTCAATGCGCTATCTCCCGTCTAACCGAGTCAGAGTCGTTGCGTCCCATGTGCTTCCAGATAGCCGATCTTGGTTAGCTGATTCTGCATTAATTTAGTCGATTCTTCAATAAACGCCTGCTATCGGCGCTTAGCTGATTCCCGACAGAGTCTTCCTCATGAAGACTCTCCTGTGTGCTTGTTAGTCCAAACTCTGGTGCAAACACATGCCCCCAATTTTGGGATAAAATTGATTTTATTCCAAAATTCCTTCTTTCACCTTCAATCCGCTTTTGGTCTTCTTGACGTCTTCTTGACTTAGGATTTTGATACCTCTGGATCCTAACCCTAATCAGCAAGAACTCTAGCACTGGCATCAATGGCGGTCCCTATTCCTAAGATTCGGATGGCAACTCTAGACCTCGTTCCAACGGTAAAATCTTCAATGAACTCGCTTCTGATTTCGCTTTTAATTGCCTTGACCTCTAATCCTCCTTCGTAGGAGCTCCGCAATGATATGCTCATCCATACTTCACCAACTCCTTTTATTTGGGTCCCATGGGAAATTCAGATCCAATTGACTTTATTACTGAAGAAACCCAACAAATTCCCTTCAAAGCTTCACTTATAGACATCAGTTCGTGGAGTAATGTCTTCAGGAACTGGCCCTATATCCCCATTGGATGGCGGGATTGGCTTTTAAGGGTTCGTGTAGAGAAAGGCCGATCTAGAGAGGATGCAGAAATCCATCAGTGCATCACACTTTCTCTGTCAGAGATGGAAAAGAATGAGCCCATGTTGATGGCTGTATCTTATTTCTGGTTCAATTTTGCTAATGCATTTATCTTCGGTCATGGTCCAACGATGGTCACTTTGGCTGATATTTTCATGTTGACTGGATTTGAGGTTACTAGATCAGTCAACCCTCATGACTTTCTGGGCAAAGGATATAAGAACATGGGCAAGATTTCTGACTCAACAACTTGGCCCAATTATATCAAAAACTTCTCCAAAGCAGCTTCAGTAGAAGAGAAAGAACACATAGCCTTCCTGAACATGTGGTTAGAAAATTTTTTTCTTTTCTGGAACTGCTTTTAGACCCACCTTTAGCAACAAAGCTCTGGCAAAAAATTAGCTGCAGGGAACAAAATTCAGATGGAAAGAACATAATCTGATGAATAGAGTAACAACCAAACTCCTAAAAGATAAGAAGATTAGCCCTGTCCCTAGTCCTTGGAGGCTGCTCCAACTGTGGCTCATTTTGTACATGTACAAACTTGCAAGACCCAATCTCAGAGAAATGTCTTTCCCTTCCTTTGACTATTTGGAATGTTTCAAGAAGTCTGACCAAAAAAATAGACTGTGTATGAATTACGGAGAAGCAGCTTCTTCTTACTCTATTGACTTCACCAGTGACCAATTCTTCAAATTATTTTATAGAGGATTTACCGAAGGTCAGTTGACCTGGCTACCGTATGTTGAAGACCCAGGCAACAATTTAAACTTGCCATCCATTTCAGATTTGAGACTGGCTGCCCAAATGATACTGCTACAAGCATCTTCAACTGTTTCATCAGACCTTATGCTCTCCCAGTGAACTTTAGACATGGCCGAAGCAAAATTCCAAATGACCCTGACTCATCTCCATCTTATGAGTTTTACAATCCAAGTTTTGGCTTTGGAAAGCTTCCCCCTACCCTCTTCTTTGCAGATAAGTTAAAACCGAGGGAAATAATCAATAATTTTTTAGAGGCATTGAAAGTTTGTAATCTTGGATCAGATCTCCCGACATATCACCCTCATCAATGGACCATAGTCAATTTTTCTCACTTGTCTTATGATGGATGGTGGAATGAATGGAAAACACATCTTTTCTGCAACGCTGCTCATCCTCTGTGCCGATCTCTTGACAAGTCTTATGAATCTGAGGGAGATGTAAACCCCTTTTGCATTTATTTATTTTCTCTAGTGCTTCTTTCGAACTAATGTTTATTTCATACTAGGATGAAGCATCCGAGGCTCCCACTACTGACAGAAGAAACCCGCCTGTGCAATATTTGATCCCTTGCCCAAAAACAAAATTGGGTTCTGGAGCTCCTTCTTTGAAAAAATTCATGAATATGTATGCTGTTCAACTCCAGACCCAATCTTCAAAACACCAAATGTCAAATGCATAGAATCCTTCTGGGGTATTCAAAAGAAGAAGGACCAGATTATCCAAGGTTAGCAATTTTTCTTTTGAGATGAATTAAACTGGCTATTAATATCATTTCTTGCAGAAGAATCAAGATGTCAATACTACTTCTCCAAAGGCATCTCCAATACCTAAAGCTCAACCAGAAAACTTAGAAGCAGAGAATGAAGCTCAAGGGATAATGATAAAACATGATTAATCCAATTATTCAAAATTAACTTGTTTTTTACTAGACTTCAAATAGGAGGATAGCTCTGAATCTTCTGGGATGAAGCTTCATGCTCACCAAGCTGCTAATTCTCTAAGCCAAAGTCATTCCAGTGGTAGGAACGACAGCCTTCTTAATTTGTTTTGACCTAATTTCCTGACATATCTTATTTCAGGGTCTGAAAATACAACACCTAGGAATATTGACTCCCCACCAGTCTCTGACCACATCGTTTTTGATAAGCCGAGCCCACAAGGTGTAGGTGAAGAACCATAGGCTATTCCTTTCGAAAAGGTAGGCTGCCAGCTATTTTAATGA
This sequence comes from Bothriochloa decipiens, assembly GCA_023333625.1. Classification (NCBI taxonomy): domain Eukaryota; kingdom Viridiplantae; phylum Streptophyta; class Magnoliopsida; order Poales; family Poaceae; genus Bothriochloa; species Bothriochloa decipiens. The sequence continues at coordinate 36,515 of JALGXP010000137.1, forward strand.
CAGATTTGTCATCCATACTGATATTTAAATTACACAGGCTCCCTCTCCTTCATTACCAGATTATGGCATGGATTTCTAAGAATATCTAGATGAAGAAAAGGTTTCTTCTCTCCTTAAGAGAAAATCAACTGCACCATCATTGGATCAGTTAAAAGATATGCTGCCCTTTCTTCAGAACAGGAATGTCTTAATTCAAAAAATTTGTTCCGTCAATCAACTATTTATAGAAACCAAGAGCATTCTTCCATCTAACCTCTTGGGTCCTCTTGCTAGAATCCTTTCGGTTGAGGTTTCAAGAATAGAGAAAGCTCAAAATAATTTGAATGAGCAAGCAACCTTGTTAGAGCAAAAGTCTGCTGATGTGAGCAGTGTCAAAGCATTGGGTTCTTATTTAAAAGATCTTCAGAAAACTACAGATGCCATAAAACTAGATCTTTCAAGTCTTCAGATGAGAAAAGCTCAATTGGAGAAAGAGCTTCAGGAAGTAAATGTTGCTATTGCTAAAAAGGAATAAGCCTTAGCCCTGATTACTGAAAACCTGAAGCTGAAGAAGAAAGAATTAACCGAATCTATTCAGATTGGTAGACAGATCATGCAAAATCTAAAAATTGTATCTGCATCTATGATTGAGGATAAACAAGTGCTTGCTCAGATTGATTCTGACAGAATGAGTGCTCTTGGGGCATTGAAAAACCTCTTAGAATTGTAATTTGATACTCTATAATAATCTGAAAACCTTTTTGAATATTCTAAACCAAACACTGTTTACCAATGTATTCAACAATGTTACTTCGCCTTCTGCATTTTGCCGATTTGAAGATTCCCGATTCTACAGCTGATAAATAGTTTCTTTCGTTTTAGCTCTTAGCCGATCCACCATCTCGACTCATCTTCCCGATTTAGCCAAATAGTCCAAAACAAATGGCTTTTCGAGAAAACTCGCTCAGAATTGATTTGACCAGCCACTCAATTACCTGCGTGTACAGTTCTGCCATTAATGGTGGGCTATCAATTCGCTTCCCAAGATGTGCCCCCGGGCTATATACTGGCATCCCTTGCCCCATTATATGCAACTTTGCTTTTCTTCCTTCACACCAGGAAAAACCTTCTACTTTTCAAGAAAACCCTTTCTCCCTTTGAATAGCTTCCATGGTGGGTCGCGACCTCGGCAAGCGCCCTCTGGAGGAGGAAGAAATGAACTCCTGCCGTGCTATTCTTCCTTGTGTTTGGTAAACCGATATTGATTGTCGTTTCTCATTCAACTGGCTTTGAATCTAATATCTTGTCTTATCATCTCCTCAGGAGGGACGGTGAAGGTTCTTCCAACACCGCTGCAGTTCTTCTGACAGTTTCAGCAGCGCATGCTGCTCCTATGCCAGTCCAAGCACCAACAATTGATCCCGGTCTGATCGGGATAGCTCTAGTAGGATCTGAGGATTCTGCTACTGGTTCGGCGTTCTCCACAGGATCTGCCAAGGTATCAGCAGCACTGTATGATCGCATCTACCGGGAGCGGATGGAGATGGAGGCTCGTTATGATGAGACCATCAAAGAGTTGGCCTGGATGTAGAGCATTCTGGCTGACCGCCAAGTTGCCCTCCTAACAGCTGAGCAAGAGGCCGAGATGGCCATCAACCAGTAGGTTGCCGCCGATGCTCGTGTAGTTGGTAAGTATTGTACCTTTGATCTCCAATTCTTGACATGTTCTGGTGACTAATATTCTTGATTGGCATCTCAGATCTCATGATGTGTTTTAAGGAACTTCGACTTCTTGGGAACGTCGCTGCCGCTGCTGTGCATACTCCTGGCGAGACCATTGCCCAAAGGTTGGAGACCGTCCATGCCATGGTGCATGAAGTAGCCCGTCAAGGCATCATCATGGGTGCTTCCTTTGCTTTTGCTGCTATTCAAGCTCGCACGGGCCAGAATTTGCAAAACTTGGGCGTCATGCTGCAGGTCGTTGATGCCATAGAAGCCAATTCTGAGCACTTTGAGGTAGCAGAAGAAGCCATTGTCAATGCGTCCTCAACCCACTATGTTATCAGTAGGATTCCTGAATAGACCGTAGTAAGGTGCAATCTTTTGTAGGGAGCCTGTCTTTTGTAAAAAACCTCATGAACATCATTGTTTCTATTTGCACTTAATCTTCTGAGATTGATCCATTGAGATCATTTATGCTTGACAAAAACAATCTGGTGTTTTGTTTTTGCTCTAAAGGCTATGCATGTCGCATCGGCTATCACCAACATTTATTGGTCATATTTACACTGAAGGCGATATCCCAAATATCGGCTATTAAGCTAATATCATGACTAGCCTATGCTTAATACTATGGAAACACTCCTATAAAATAAGCCTATTGCTCTTAGACACTTAAAATCATCTTATATCTTATCAACCTAGTGTCTTTTAGCAGCATTGATAATCATATCGTCTATCATTAGGTGTCCATTCCTCTAGAAGATGCTTTTAGAGTCAACTGCTCGGGTCAGCTGTTGATCTTCATCATTGATAGAGATGAAGTCGCCATGAAAATCCTTTCTAGAGAAACACTCGAAGCTTTCTAAATCCTAGTAGACATGATCAACAGTAGAAACATTGATTGAATCATCAACAGGCACAATCTCGATGTCATTATCCACCCATTGAATCACATGTTGATGCATGGTTAAAGGCACATAACAATTGACATGAATCCAATCTCTTCTAAGAAGCAGGCTATAAAATCCTTTCCCATCGATGACAAAGAACGTAGTAATAAAGGTTTTGCTGCCAATTGTTAGTTCAACATTTATTGCCCCCCCGAGTGTCAGACACATTGCCTCCAAAATCTCTTAGTTGCATGTCTGTCTTGAGCTAGTCTTCAGCGGTCTTGCCTAACTTTCTGAATGTTGAATAGGGCATAAGGTTAACTGCGGCACCTCCATCTACAAGCATCTTACCCATCGGTTTCCCATCAACGAGTCCCCTGATATATAAAGCTTTCCAATGGTGGTACTGTATGGGTTTATCGAACACAACTTGTGAAGTGAGCGCCAAATAGGCAGCTATCTCCTCATACTCTGATTCATCAAAGTTAGAGTAAACTTCTTGATTCTTTGATGCTTTAAACTCAGCAGGAAAAATATACTACATCCCAATAGGAGCCGATTTGCCTGAATCGGCTGTTTGCTTGGCTTTCCAAACCTGTGCCTTCTTACCTCTCTTGGCCTTTTCTAGTTTGATCTTAGTCTCCCTAAAGCGTTCAACTCTTCTCTTCTAACTCCTAGAGAGACCATCAGGACACCATTGGTTCTCTTGCCAAACATGCTGCACTTCTTCAACATCTTCATCATATGCATCACAATGATCATGAATTCTGCATTTTTTAATACGCTGATCCTCCATAGGCTGTCCAAGTCTTTCATAAACAGACTGGCGGTTGGTTTGATTTTGCCGATACCCTCTGTATTGGTTACTGCATTTAGGGCAATCCCTCCTGGTTGGGAACCTCAAACCTTCATTCTAGCAATGCCTGAAGCAAGATAAAGCAAACAACATGGGTAACTTAATGAATCTACTAGATTTGCCAAGATCTAATAGAGCCGATAACTAGCCATGTCAACGCATAACACGAGGTTGGTCGATGCCGATGCAGCCTTATCAAACGAAAACACAAGCCATGACGGTACTTATAGCAAGCTAGAGGTCGGTCGATGCCGATGCAGCCTAGTCGATGAAGAACTCGCCGAAATCTACATTACTCCTACTCCCAAGTGGTGGCGTGAGTCAAAAAGGTTGTTGTATTGATTTGTCGAGAGAGATTACAAGGTGCCGGGGCTTATATATTTATACCCTAGGCTTTGACCAAATCCTAACCTAACACAACTTGCAAAATAAGAAAATAAACTAAAAATTACTAAAACTTGATAACTTTGGCCCTACTATTCCGTTCTGCAGAGTCCCGTGCCATCAATGCGCCATCTCCCGTCGAACCGAGTTGGAGTCAATGTGTCCCATGTGCTTCCAGATAGCCGATCTTGGTTAGCCGATTCTGCACCAATTTAGCCGATTCTTCAATAAACAGCTGCTATTGGCGCTTAGCTGATTTCCAGCAGAGTCTTCCTCAAGAAGCCTCTCCTGTGCGCTTGTCAGTCCAAATTCTGGTGCAAACAACTATTTTTAAATAAAATAAAAGATGAGGATTTGAATAAAAGATAGAATAAGTATTAGAGTTTCGTACATAACACGTGAAAAATGCAACAATTAAGAAGATTAAAATTTAAAACCTGAAACATAGTCATGTTATCCCAAAAGGGCATTAATAACACCTTATAACTTAATCTTATGATCGATCCAAATGAATATATTGTGCTTGAGAAAAGATAAACCCGGGATATTATTCTATCTAGAGATCCCCAACAAAACCTCCAAGTTAATCCTCATGATATATGTTAGAAAAAACAACTCCAAAAGTATTTCTCACAAAATTAGAATAATCTAGCCTTTCATTCAGTAGATTCTATTAAGTATAGGCTCTATTCTATTTGCTAAGCAGTTACCCACCTTAGTGGTAAAACAACATAAAGTAATCTACAAATCTGTATTTAAGTTATCTAGCTATACTATTAAAAAACATGATCTAAGATAACCTTAAAATTGGCATCTAAATTACCCACCTGCCATTATGAATGTACTTAACACATATGAAATCGGAATCTAAACATCTCTCAAATCTATATATGAACTATCAAAAATTTCTAACGTGAAAATACATATTTAATCAACCATAAAACTATCACTATCCCATCCTATGTTTCTTGATACTTTTATGGCTTTTCTTGTACAGTTGTACCAAATGCACGCTTACCCTCAAGAGAATAATACTCCAGAGAAAGAAAAGCCATAAAAGTTTAAGCTAACATCAAAAACTAATGTATATACATAGATATAAATGAAAAAAAAACATAGATAACTGTTACTCCGACTCCATACACGGTGTCATGCATGCTTGACGATCGATACCATTCATTCTGGTCTCCTGCAGGGCTGCGACGCCTCGGTTCTTCTGGACGACGACTCGACAAAGGTACCACCGGAAATCGAAAGCGAGAAGAACGCCCGCCCGAACTTCGAGTCCCTAGAAGGCTTCGAAGTGATCGACCGGATCAAAGATAAAGTCGAGGCCAACTGCTCCGGCGTCGTCTCCTGCGCCGACATCCTCGCCCTTGCTACCAAGCTAGCCGTCATCGCCGTAAGTATCCCGCGATGCTGCATGCTTTCTGATATACAATTTTTTTAAAAGAGATGGCGAAAACTTTGTGATGATTTTGATACTCACTTACTAGCCCAAACACGATTGATCAATTAACTTAGATATGCGTATGCAGCTCGGCGGACCAAAATTGCCGTTGTTACTTGGCCGGCGCGACTCCACGACGGCGAACATGATGCAAGCAAACGGCGACCTGCCGTCGCCGAGCTCAAATCTCACCGAGCTCATCGCGGCATTCGGCAAAAAGGGTTTGACCGCTACCGAGATGGTAGCGCTGTCCGGCGCGCACACATTGGCCTGGCGCGGTGCACCAACGTCGACGATACCCAGAAGACGAGATGCATCGACGCCAATACAACTGTCCTCCTCCTCCCACTCGACAAGCAGACGTCTGAGAAGTTCGACAACCGCTACTATGGGAACCTGCCCAATGATGGTTTGCTGCACTCCGACCGTGTGCTCGTGGACAGCCCCGATACCAAGAGCCTCGTGGCGGAGTACGCAGACAAGGAGAACATTTTCTTCCAGGACTTCGCCAACGCGATGAAAAAGATGTCGGAGATGAGCGTGCTCACCGGAACTAATGGACAGATCAGGCGCGAGTGCCGTAAGGTCAACAAAAACTACTAATTTTTTCATTTAAAATTTTGCCGTGAACTTGACCCACCGATGATATATGCGTCGAGTATAGTGATCGGCCTGGTGCGCTCCGTTTTATTTTGTTTCATTCATGTGTTTGGTGAGCTGTTTGCGCATCAATGTTTTTTACGTCTTGGCGGGCGTTCGTTCTTGATCTCGAAGAGAGTCATGTGTTTTTTCTTTCTCTGTATTGTTCCAATTTTATAGCATATCTCCGAAGAGATGTGTGCTTTTTATTCTTATGTAAGTGTGTCTATGAATGTTGTCTACAATATTCTTTCGGCTTTCCTCGGTGATTAATGTATGTACATATATATAGTAGCTGAAAAATGTGTTTGTTGGAGTTCCTTGACCACACCACCGTATTAGCACATTCTCCTCTTTTTTTTTGGTGATTGATTATAACACAGCCCAAGAAAGCAAATAATATATACCAAAAAATTTAGACTTATGTACTAGCTTGAATAAATGCAAGAGCAAGATCATATGATGCTATGAGATACCACTCGTAGAATGCATAAAACTATGTGAATATCTTATCTTACTGCCTTGCTCTTACTAAATATGATATGCCCCCTTTATGTGATATTATGGTAAGCCACCTTAACCCCCCCCCCCCCCAACCTATATCATACCCTAACCACCACAAAATATAACATTTTTTTTGTGATTTTGAAATTTTTAAATGGATCAGACTTCTTTTTACTATAAATTCTTGCAGTTTGGAATCAAACATCAGAAAAATATTAGTAGCACAAGAGAGGGTCAATTATTGTGATCCCGCCGATTGGAATGGAATGAATCACACTTGGCACTCACATTACATAGGCTAAGCTCCTTCTAAGTGTATGCATCCATATGGTAGAAGGAAAACATATACATAACTTACATTTAAGTAGAAAGAGCGAGTTAACCTATACAATGCATGGATAATGCATATTTTGAATTGAAAATATTGTACCAATTGAATAATTTGATACCCAATTACAGGCTGATATGCGACTTGTGGATTGACATCCATGCTGGTCTCTGGGGACTACATTTTCTTGGCAATAAGTTATTCCAAATAATAAGTTGATTTATCTTTCTAGGTACATAGATTTTCCTTTGTATCCATACATAGCGTATATCAATGTGCATAGAAAACATATTTATCTAGAAAAGCCAAAATAAATAATAATTTAGAATGGAGAGAGAATTATAGCTAACGTAATATGCATGGGCCGAGAAAATGGGTATCCCATTTCAAGTAATAAAATTTGTATTTTTTTGAAAGGGTACAAAATTTGTATTGAATATCTCTAGAATAATAACTTGTCATTCTAATATTAAAGATAAGACTATAGGAAGTTGTGTTAAAAAATTGACAGGTTCTTATTTTTAAAAAAGTTTAATGAATATCAAAGACTCTTTTATGGAGTTGGGTTATTTAAAACTTAACTATGGAACGCAAACTAGATTTTTAGAGGATACTTGGCTGGGAGCTAAACCGCTTAAGATTAGATTTCCTGCATTGTTTAATATTGTAAGAAAAAAACAAGATACGGTTGCTAAAGTTTTAGGTTCATCTTTACCAAATATTTTTTTCGAAGGAATTTGGTGAGTAAAAACCTAATAAATTAGAACCGTATTGTTGCTTCTTTACAACAAGTTAGATATTAGAACCGTATTGTTGCTTCTTTACAACAAGTTAATCTAACTGAGGAAAGAGACGTATTTGTATGGGGTTTGAAAGCCTCAGGTATATTTAAAGTCAAGTATATGTATGCTGTATTAATTAATAATGAGGTGAGAGTGTTGTTAGATATTGGCAAATAAAGCTTCCTATGAAAATTAAAGTTTTCATGTGGTATTTAAAAAGAGGTGTGATTCTAACCAAAGATAATTTGACGAGATGTAATTGGCAGGGGATATTGGTTGTTGCTTCTGTCATTTTACTGAAATAATTCAACACCAATTTTTTTGATTATTTTTATGCCAAATTTTTGTGGCGTTCTATACATATGCTTTTTGGAATTATTCCTCTGTTGAATATGGCTGACTTGTTTCAAAATTGGTCTAAATTGGACACTAAAAAGTATAATTCATTGTTATTAACAACAGCTGCGGCTCTTCTTTGGGCAATATAGATAACTAGGAATGAGGTGGTTTTTTTGAAAAATATAAACCAAAATCTCTTTTGCAGGTACTATTTCGAGGAACACATTGGCTGCGTCAGTGGACAAGCTTGCAATGGCATGTTGATCTTAAGGATCAACTGATCTCTGCGGCTCAACGTCTAGAGACGTCCGCCTTAGATTTATTCAGTTTCATTGGATGATTTTTGTAAAGATATGTTGGTTACGTTTAGTCAAACACCGTTTATCTTCTCAGTTTCTGTGTGCGTGGTTATAATTTTTTTACCACCAAACTTGGTGCCTGTTTTGAAGTCTGTAATAATGACATGATTCTATCTTTAGATAGATGAAACCAGATATTTTATTCTTTATCTAAAAAAATTATTATTTTAAAAGACCGTTATATTTAAACTCAACATCTAATACACCCTATGGTTAAGTGGTTCAGAGAACATGTCTAGGACCGTTACATTTAGACTCTGTAATGCCTATAAAAAATATAATAGAAAAATAATGGAAAGAAATAAAGAAAAAAAAGAAAACAAAGTACTGTAGCCACGGGGTTCATTTAAACTCAACATCTAATACACCCCTCCTCTTTTCCTGATCTGAGTCCGACTCTCTCTCCCGTGCAGTTCTCCCTCCCCAAACCCACGACCCTGCTTCTCCTACAGCCGCCACCCACCTTGCCCATCTCATGTAGGAGGAAAAGAGGAGGGAAGAGCAAGGAAGACCCTAGGATTTTGCCACACTGTCGTCGCTGCCACCGCGGCCGCCGTCGTCATCGGCGTCATCCGTATTGTCCGTTCTTTTCCAAACTTTCATCGGGAGAATGCCATCGCACTGATGAGGATAGCTTGTCACCGTACTCGTTGTGATTGATCTAGGTGAGGTTTTATATCCTAATCCCTTCTTTGGATCAAGTTTCATGGACTGAATTATGTTTTTAGGAGGGGTTTAGTTAGGGTAATTCCCAAAATTAATCTTGCCCATATTCTAGAACCCTGTTAGATTGTGCAGCCCTATTCATCGCTGTTTTTTGGCATCTTAAATGCTTCAATAAATTTTAGGACTGTAGACTTTTTTGTAGAGGACTTCGTCATGTTCCTTTTGACGCCAATATCACTCCTATAGCCTTCGTATTTTGGGAGATATGACCAGTTTAATCAGACTGTTTTTCTGTGATGAGATCCTAAACAGTTCTAGATCAAATCAGTTTTAGACTATTTAGATAAGCTAATTTGATCTTGTCATATAAATAAAAGTGGTAGTGATTTCTTTTTTTTCAGATTGGTAAAGTTTATAATAACTAAATCTGTATATCGTTAGTTATGAATTTTTGATGTCTGACATTCAGTTTTGGACGTCAGAAAATATTTAGTTATATTTTATAGTTAATTAGACTATATTAGGGACCTCAAATGTAAAATCTTACAATATAAGAGTTGTAGATAATGGAGTTTTACATAACTTGGTAAATTTTGGGAATTTTTGGACATGTATTCCGAAGTCTATAAAAAAGAGTAGAGGCATTGCTACTGTCTTGATCGGTAGCGCAAACAGTAGAGGCTTCAATGTTGGGTTTGGGGCACTCTATTGCGTTTTCGTTGTTATTCTTGCTTGTATGTTGATGCATGTACTGAATATTGGTTGTGATCAGGTGGTAGCACTTCGGAATGTCGCTAGTGCATTTGTTCTCCTTCTGTAAAGAGGCAAGTAAATATAGCGGTGGTTTGCTACCGTTTTAGCTTATTATTTTCATCACCTGCATCCTATTATTTATAAGAATACCATACCACTAATATAAATACATATGATCTTGGCTTATCCAACCTTATTTAATTATGGTCTTATTTAATTATTCATGGTGACATCATTATTTCATATTGTGTTTTATGGCTAGCCCACAATCGTGAAGAAGTTGAAGTATCATTGGTGGTATATTAATTTTATTGCAGCATGCCAAGTGCATTGCATCATTCATTGGCATTGAAAGTTAATGTCTTGACCTATGGTTATGACTGTACCGGTACGCATCATGGGATGGAGCTCCACACCTTGTTGGGTGTGCAGGCAGGAGACATTTGCATTGCATTCATATGCATTCATGAAGTATATTATTGAATGGAATTGTCCATGATATCGTGAAGCTCTTTACCATTTGGCTATGTCTCAAATTGAAAGTCTATGTTGCTATATATTTTGATATCATATCAAGTAAATACTCCATGTTAAATTGATGTTTAAACTTAATTTGTAGTTTAAATAGCTTATCAAAACAAATTTGTTTGCTGAGATATTTTTATCTCACTCTTGCTTTACTCAATCCAGGTACTTAATGATTGCTCAGAAGGGAAGAGAGATTAGCTGCACGTCACACATTTCTTTTAGAAACTTCATGATTTAATATAAATAATTTGGTTATTTTTATGAGATTTAGAAGTAAATATTTAAAAAGTATTTGATAAACTTTATTGAAGTACCATATTTTTGTGTTAGGATGTTCGTTCATATTCACTTGTGCTAGTTTGATTTCTTTCAATATATATATGTTTTGCTTCCGCGTTGCTATATATTCAAAGAAAATGCCGCCAAATTCTTTATTTGTTAGGTGCGGCTGTTGTTGGTGTTGTTTAGTGGCATCCTAGGGTGCCTGTGAAATTCCGGGGTGTTACAGTTGGCATCGGAGCTGGTTTTGCATTTTTGGAAAAATAAGAATTAATTTGACACACTTGCAATTTAGGATGGGTAATTATTGTTTTATCTATTCTTGATTGTTGTGAGATGATTTGTTAGACATATAATGTGTTTCAATTGAAGTTGGTGTGGGCATATTTTTAATGTGGCTATTGTTTGTTTATCGTGGTGGCTACAGCTATGCCGTCTAAGAAAGAAAAACAGGGTCGGCCAGCGACTAATCGCTCTGCGAATGATAACCAACCTTTTAATCCAGCGGCAATGGCATCTGCAATGGAGGCGATGCAGCGGGAGTTGGAGAGCTTGAGGCAAGCTGCCAATATCAGTGGTGCTGCTGCCATAGTGAATCTAACTGGAGTGGACCGACGGTTGGAACACTAAAAGACCAAACCAGAGACTGCACCGGTCCGGTTCACTTAAAAGACCGTTTATGTAATTGAACCAGTAAAAACCGGACCGGTTTTTTATCGAACCAGTGAACCGGACGGTTCTATGTGAACCGGGACGGTTTTTTAACTTATGCAAAAATACCCTCTTTAACTCAGGACAAGGCAATCTGTTCAATGGGAAGAATGTGTCAATGTGCCTTTAGGCTTGCTTGCCGCGTCAGGGAGGGGAAATTTCCCCATTTTCGTCCGTCCGGCGGCGACGCATCGAGCTGCGGCAAGGCGGGGCGAGCTGGCGCCGGGCGGTCGTGCTTGTGGCTCGTGCCGGCGAGCAACTGGTGAGTACGAGCGCCAGACTGCAGCGGCGAGCGGCTGCTGGTTGGTTGCCTGGACGGGTTGCTTGGACGGGCAGAGGGAGGGCGGACGGCCGCTGCTCTGTTGTCTGCCCGTCTGAACTCTAGTCTCTGCGCCTCCTGTCTCTAACTCTGCTCTGCTTGACGCCTCCAATATGGCTACTGGTCAGTTCAAGTATTTGATTTGATCTCGTGAGTGTGAGTTACTTGATGCTGTATACATATATATCTATTAGCCTGTTGTTATTTGATTCGATCTCGTGAGTTCATTCTTCATTCGTGAAGCTCTCTGTTAGTATGTTTGATGCCGTATACATATATATGCCGGCTGTTATTTTCATTCTTCAATAGTAATGTCCAGATCTTCTCATATATACGTCGTATTCATGTGAAAAACTGATAACTTTCTTACTGTTTTTTTTTGTTTTCTGGGTTTTCATGCACAGTAGGTTCAATTATATATCATATATATGCATCGGTTCAAATATTTGTGGCAGGTTCCATTAATTGGTTCAATTAAATTGAACCAGCGGTTCAATCGGTTTTTAACGGTTTGACCAATGAACCATTAAACCAACAGCCTCGCCGGTTCGATCTCCAGTCCGGTTTGAAAAACTATGGCTGCTGCTACTGGTGCTGCGACTACCACCGGTGCTGCTACTACTGCTGGTGCTGGTACTACTACTGGTGCTGCTATGGGGCCTATTCCCACTAGTGTTCCTCAGAGTGCTATTTCTTTGGTGAAGTGGATGGACATAAAGTTGGACACCTTTGATGGCAGTGGCTCTCCAGTTGATGCAGCTGATTGGCTAAGTTATGTGGAGGATAAGATGTAAGTCTTTCAGGTGGTTTATCGGGATCGTGTTCGCTATGGGACACAATTGCTAAAGGGTGAGGCTCTGATATGGTGGAGGGGTGTGCAGACATCTCATTCGTCTGCACCTGGATCTTTGACTTGGCATGTCTTGGTTAGGGAGTTTGAGGGGAGATTTTACCCACCCACTTTTCTAGAGAAGATGAAGATAGACCTACAAACATATAGGCAGGATAAGAAAACAGTGGCTGAGTATGAGGTGGGCTTCAACAACATTGTTCGCTTTGTTCCACATGTGGCCCATAATGAGATGGAGAAGGCAAGCCAATTTCGTCAGGGTTTGAAGCCTTCCATCAGGCACACTTTGGGGGCCTTTCCATTGGTGGATTTCCGCACCACTCTACAGCAGGTTTTAGGTGTGGAGATGCAACAGCAGTACACTAATGAAATTCAGAAGTCATCTAGTGCAGATCAGTCTCGCTCTCAGGATGATAAGGGCCAGTCTGGTGGTCCAACTCATAAGAAGGGGAAGTTTCAGTGTCACCATCCATACCATGGCAAATCCTCTCATTCTAGTTCTTCAGCAGGCAGTACACCTCAGTATCGGACTATTCCTAAACCCGGTATGGGGCTAGTTTGTTTTCGTTGTGGTGATGCGCACCGACGTGTAGACTGCAAGTGGAATGGGAGGTGTTCTATTTGTGGCCAGGACCACAAGAATGTGGTGTGTAGGAGGAATCCAAATGCAAAGCTCCGTTGGGAACCAGTATCTTCTTCATCTTCTAGTGGCATTGCTAACATGATGGAATCTACACAGCAGCAAGTTTCAGTGCCACCTATTCTCTAGTACTTGGGTGCACCGTCCTACCCTTAGTACTTGTCAGCTCCTCCTACACCAACAGTTGTTCCTTCGGCACCATAGGCGGGGACTTTTCGACTACCACATCCTACTACTCCACCAGTGTACCTACTACCCTGGACTTCTACTCCTACAGGCTTTGCACAAGGTGTTTCTCCCTCTACGGGTGTTCCTGGAGCTTATGCATTGCCTTCCTTTGATGGAAACAATGGGGAAGTTGTTACAGGTATTATCTCAGCTCATTCATTTGATGCATATGCTCTTTTTGACTTTGGTGCTAGTTCCTCATTTGTCTCTGAGGGTTTTGTGGCTCGTGCGGGTCTTTTCATGCAGAAGATTGGTCAGTCTATTGTGGTTAGTTCTGCTAAGGGTTTTATATCTAGCCATTCAATTTGTCCGAGTTGCTCTGTTATTCTTGCTGATGAGGGGTTTGTTGCTAACCTTGTGGTGATTCCCCTTGAGTCTTTTGATGTTATTCTGGGTATGGACTGGCTTTCCTAATATCGAGCTACTATCTCTTGTTTCTAGAAGGCGGTGTCTTTGTAGGCACCTTCTGGTAGAGAAGTTGTCTTTGTAGGGAGTGCTATGAAGTACTCTCTTGCTCTACTGTGTCTGTTGCTCCTAGACCGTTGGACAAGAAAGAGTGGAATTCTCTTATCTATGGTTGAAGGTAGTGAGGTTGTCGTGCGAGTGGAGGACATACGAGTGGTTTGTGATTATCCTGATGTGTTTCCTACTAAGCTTCCAAGTATTCCACCTGAACGAGATGCAGTTTTTGAAATTAAATTGGTTCCTGGTACGCAGCCTATCCATAAGACTCCGTATATCGAATGGCTCCAAAGGAACAAGTTGAGTTGAAGCGGTAGTTAGATGATCTCCTTGCTAAGGGTTTTATCAGACCTAGCAAGTCACCTTGGGATTTTCCTGTGCTATTTGTGGAGAAGAAGGATGGTACTAAGAGGTTATGTGTGGATTATCGTGACCTTAATCGAGTAACCATCAAGAATAAATATCCTTTGCCTTGCATTGATGTGCTCTTTGAGCAATTGAAAGGTGCTAAGGTATTCTCTAAGATTGATTTGAACTCTATCATCAGTTGAGGATACTAGAAGAAGATATAGAGAAGATAGGTTTTAGCACCTGGTATGGGCATTTTGAATACATCGTTATGTCTTTTGGACTAATAAATGCCCCTGCCATGTTTATGGAAGCCATGAATAGGATGCTACATGAGTACTTGGATGATTTCATCATTGTTTTCCTTGATGACATCCTGATTTACACTAAGTCTGAGGAAGAGCATGAGCGACATCTTAGTCTTGTTCTGGATGCTCTTCGGAAGAATCAATTTTATGGAAAATTGAAGTGTGCCTTTTGGCTCTCCGAAGTGGCTTTTCTTGGTCACATTATTAATGAGCATGGCATTTCAGTTGATCCTAAGAATGTTGCTAGTGTTGTTAATTGGAAAAGACCAACAACAGTGACTAAGATTCATAGTTTCCTCGATCTTGCTGGCTATTATCGGCGCTTTGTGCAGGAATTTTCTAGTACTACAAAGCCAATGACGAGACTTACAGAAAAGGGGTTCCTTTCGTGTGGAGTAATGATTGTGAGATCAGTTTCGTAACCTGGAAGGATAAGTTAGTGAATGCTCCTATCTTGTCCTTACCAGAGAGTCGTAAGCACTTCATAGTATATATAGATGCATCTCGTGTTGGCCTTGGTTGTGTCTTGATGCAAGATGGAAAAGTGGTTGCTTATGGTTCTAGGGAATTGAAGAAACATGAGAGGAATTATCCTACCCATGATCTAGAGTTAGCTGCTGTTGTGTTTGCTTTGAAGTCTCGGAGGCACTATCTTTGTGGCAAGTCTTGTGACATCTACACTGACCATAAAAGTCTTAAATATGTTTGCACTCAAAAGGAGCTAAATCTGAGGCAACGTCGGTGGCTTGAATTGATAAAAGATTATGATCTTACAATTCAGTATCATCCGGGAAAGGCGAATGTAGTTGCAAATGCTCTTAGTAGAACCGATGTTCCAAAGTTTGCAATGCCTTTGATTGCGGATTTGGATCGTATGGGTGTCTCCTTATGCTATGCTAGCGTTGCAAGAGAGCAGACTCCGATGCTCATTCAGTCAAACCTTCTTGAGAGGGTTCGTGAAGCTCAAAAGCATGATCACTTGATTCAGGAGGCTCGCAAGAGGATTGGTGATGGCAAACCTCGTGAGTTTAGTGTTGATGAGAATGATGTGGTTCGCTTTAGGGGTCACCTTTGTGTGCCACAAAAATCAGATGTGAAGATGGATATCTTAAGAGAAGCTCATCGTACTCCGTACATAGTTCATCCTAGTGATACAAAGATGTATAGAGATCTGAGGCAGAACTTTTGGTATAAGAGAATGAAGGTTGATGTTGCCAAGTATGTGGCAGCTTGCGGTGTGTGCTAGCAGGTGAAGGCTGAGCATAAGAAGCCTGCAGGATTATTGAAACCCCTAGAGATTTCGGAATGGAAGTGGGAATATATCACCATGGATTTTATGGTAGGTTTACCACGTTCCCCTCGCGGTAAATATGCAATTTGGGTTGTTGTAGATAGATTTACTAAGGTGGCTCATGTTATTCCAATGAAGACCACAGATACAGCTCCAGACTTGGTTCCCTTGTACCTCAAGGAGAGAGTGAGGCTTCATGGTGTGCCAAAGTCCATCATTTCAGATCGAGACTCTAAATTTGTTTCTAACTTTTGGAGGAGTTTGCATAGCACTTTGGGCACTCAGCTTGACATGAGTGCAGCTTTTCACTTGCAAACTGATGGTCAGTCTGAGCGCACTATCCAGACTTTGGAGGACATGCTACATGCTTGTGTTCTTTCTTGGAAGGGTAGTTGGGAGGATCATCTAACTCTGGCTGAGTTTGCTTATAGTAACAGCTACCAGGCTAGTATTAAGATGACACCATTTGAGGCACTGTATGGGAGAAGATGTATCTCACCGCTGTGTTGGGAAAACATTGGGGGAAAGGTCTTTAGTTGGTCCTGGTTGGATTCAACAAACAACTAAAAAGGTGCAGGAGATACGAGATACGTTAGAATATGTTGGCTGCTCAGAGTCGCCAGAAAAGTTATGTGGATGTTAGAAGGCGAGATCTTGAGTTTGCAGTGGGTGATCAAGTTCTTCTCAGAGTATAGCCTACAAAAGGTGTTGTGCGGTTTGGTACTACTGGGAAGCTTAGTCTGAGGTACATTGGACCTTTTGATATCATAGCTCGGGATGGTAGCTTGGCTTATCGTTTGCATTTGCCTGAGTCTATGAAGGGAGTTCATAATGTCTTCCATGTCTCTATGTTGAGAAAGTATTTGCGGGATCCCGAGCATAAGATCAATTTGGAGTCGATCCGAGTGGAGAAGGACTTGACTGTGAAGTGTCACCCAGTGCGTATCTTAGAATCATCAGAGCATGTTCTAAGGACAAAGATTATTAAATATGTGACAGTTCTTTGGACAAATCAGCCAGAACGCGAGGCAACTTGGGAGCTCGAAGAGCAGATGCGTAAGGAGTATCCTGAACTCTTTGATACCGGTGAGTCCAATGTGGTTTAATTTTGCAGTTTATGTTTCTGTGGGTTTCTGTCATAGATGTGATAGAATTCAAAGATGAATTCTTTTTAGGGGGAGAGACTATAATGCCTAGAAAAAATTATAATAAAAAAGTAAAGGAAAGAAATAAATGAAAAAGAAAAATGAAGTACTGTAGCCATGCTACAGTACTGGACGGCCACTTCTTTTCCTGATTGAGTCCGACTTTCTCCCGTGCGGCTCTCCCTCCCCAAACCCATGACCCTGCTTCTCCTACAGCCGCCACCCACCTCCCCCATCTCATGAAGGAGGAAGAGAGGAGGGAAGAGGAAGGAAGACCCTAGGGTTTTGCCTCTCCGTCGTCGCTGCCACCGCCGCCGCCGTCGTCATCGGTGTCGTCCGTGGTGTCCGTTCTTCTCCAAATTTCTATCGGGAGAATGCCATCGCGGCAATGAAGATAGCCCAAGGGTTGTCACCGTACTCATTGTGATTGATCTAGGTGAGGTTTCATATCCTAATCCCTTCTTTGGATCAAGTTCCATGGATTGAATCATGTTTTTAGGAGGGGTTTACTTAGGGTTATTCCTAAAATTAATCTTGCCCACGTTTTTTAATGATGTCAGATTGTGTAGCCCTGTTCATCGCTGTTTTCGGGCATTTTAAAAGCCTCAATAAATTTTGGGCCTGTATACTTTTTTGTAGAGGACTTTGCCATGTTCCTTTTGACGCCAATATCACCCCCATAGCCTTCGCAGTTTGGGAGATATGACCAGTTTAATCAGACTATTTTTCAGTGATGGGATCCTAAATAGTTCTAGATCAAATCAGTTTTAAACTATTTAGATTAACTAGTTTGATTTTGTCATATAAATGAAAGTGTTAGTGTTTTTCTTTATCTTTCCAGATTGGTAAAGTTTATAAGAACTGAATCAGTATATCTTCAGTTATGAATTTTTGATGTCTAACATTCAGTTTTGTACGTTAGAAATATTCAGTTATGTTTTATGGTTAATTAGACCATCTTGGGGACCTCAAATAAAAAATCTTACAATATGAGAGTTGTAGATATTGGAGTTTTACATAACCTAGTAAATTTTAGGGATTTTTGGACATGTATTCTGAAGTCTATTAAAAAGAGTAGAGGCATTGCTGCTGTCTTGATCAGTAGCGCAAACAGTAGAGGCATTGAATATCGGGTTTGGGGCGCTCTATTGTGTTTTCGTTGTTATTCTTGCTTGTATGTTGGTGCATGTACTGAATATTTGTTGTGATCAGGTGGTAGCACTTCGGAATGTTGCTAGTGCATTTGTTCTCCTTCGGTAAAGAGGCAAGTAAATGTAGCGGTGGTCTGCTACCGTTTTGGCTTGTTATTTTCATCACCTACATCTTATTATTTATAAGAATACCATACCACTAATATAAAGACATGTGACCTTGGCTTATCCAACCTTATTTAATTGTGGTCTTATTTAATTATTCATGGTGATGTCATTATTTCATATTGTGATTTGTGGTTAGCCCACAATCGTGAAGAAGAAGTTGAAGTATCATTGGCGGTATATTAATTTTATTGCAGCATGCCAAGTGTATTGCATCATTCATTGGTATTGGAAGTTAATGTTTTAACCGATGGTCATGACTGTACCGGTACGCATCATGGGATACAGCTCCACACCTTGTTGGGTGTGCAGGCAGGAGACATTTGCATTGCATTCATATTCATTCATGAAGTATATTATTGAAGGGAATTATCCATGGTATTGTGAAGCTCTTTACCATTTGGCTATATCTCAAATTGAAAGTCTATCTTGCTATATATTTTGATATCATATAAAGTAAATACTCCATGTTAAATTGATGTTTAAACTCAATTTGTGGTTTAAATAGCTTGTCAAAACAAATTTTCTTGCTGAAATGTTTTCATCTCTTGCTTTACTCAATCCAAGTACTTGATGATTGCTTGGAAGGGAAGAGGGATTAGCTGCACGTCACGCACTTCTTTTAGAGACTTCATGATTTAATATAAATAATTTGGCTATTTTCATGAGACTTAGAACTAAATGTTTAAAGAGTGGTTGATAAACTTTATTGGAGCACCATATTTTTGTGTTAGGATGTTCGTTCATATTTGCTAGTGCTAGTTTGGTTTCTTTCATTATATATATGTTTTGCTTTCACATTGCTATATATTCAAAGAAAATGCCACCAAATTCTTTATTTGTTAGGTGCGGCTGTTGTTGGTGTTGTTTAGTGGCATTCCGGGATGCCTATAAAATTCCGGGGTGTTACAGACTCGACATCTAATTTGGGTTTGTTTAGACTTAGTTTGGATCGAACTTACCTTTTAGAAGGAAAACAGCTCGGGGCTCTGGCTTGTGCAAATAAAATGGCCAAGGTAGCTCACCCAACCAGCGAAGCCAATTCTTTAGGGCGTCCAAACTAGTTCCCTAGGCGAGCAATGGTGCTGCTGCGGTGTTGCTTAGGCGTGATTCGCCGCTATGTGTGTTTTCTGTTGTATTTCCTGTTGTGATCTTTGAGTGTTTTTGAGTCACCGGCCGGTCGGCTTGTGAGAACTTATCGTTTGTCAGTGCTTTGGGATTGATATGGGACTGAGGCCAGTTTCTCGGCAACAAATTTGATTGGGCTCAGATTCAGCCTCTTCTGGTCTTGGTCCTCCATATTTATTTTCCATAACATCTTACACTGGCAATTACATGTAGATTTGAGTGATTTTCAGTTAATGTTTGTAGTATATTTCATAACAGTAGATGTTAGTAACTTATTATAAGCAAATTTTGGTGCTATATATAAAATGGCAGAGGTTGGTAGTTTATGGAGTTATTTATGTTTTTCATAGTGGTTGAAGTGCACAATTTCTTTTAGAAAAAGTAACAAATTTACTGGTTACTATTCTAACGATTAGAGTTTTGACCAAATTAATGGAAAGCCGTTTCTTATTATTATGATAAAAATTTTAGGATTTATCATTTTTGTAGTGCTTCTTGTGGATTAGTGTGGATACTATGTCGAGGCCGCCAGATAATAAATATTGATAAGATACTAGTTATCAGGGGTCGATTGTGAATTACTTCTTTCTTTATTGAGTCCAAAATGATTACAACTCTTGAGTATTTATAGCATTCCTAACCTAACTTAGACTTCTAAGCAATTCTAAAAAATTTCTGTGGATATTTTCTTTCTTATTTTACATCCTCCAATTATAGAAATATACTTTGTTAATGGAAGTGATGCGGCAGAGACGGTGGTGGCGGCCAGGCGTGCGGCGCACATGGAGGCGGCACCCCTCCTTGTCGTGCGTGGGCGCCCTAGCCACGGCCATGCCGTCGTCGTCCTCAGTTCGGGCCCTAGTTGGCCAAATTTCCTTGATGAAGAGTCTGGTCCGCGTTGCACATGTTACTCTCATATTGTCATCCTTTGTATTGCACCTTTGTGGTCCTTCAAAATGTATTTAATTCTAACCTAAAAAGTTTTATTGACTCTTCTAGATAAGCACAAATTCTGGTGTTTCCCTCTTTGGGATCTTGTGTATATCCCCTTTATTTACTTCTGAAACATAAAGGTTGAACCCTACAAATGTGGACACTAGTGGACATCTTGGTAGTCATTTTCTTTGCATTTTTAGACTTCCTGTACTCACTTGTTTTCAAATGATTTCTTTACTATTTTCTATTTGAATATGAAAAGACGCAGTTCTAATACTCCCTCTATATAGAAAAAGGAAGTCGTTTAGGACAGTGATACGGTCTCCAAATTATAACTTTGACTTCATATTTTTATAAAAACATTTGTTACAAAGTGATATATTTGTACTTTTATAAAGTACTTTTCAAGACAAATCTATTTATTTGATTTTTATATTTCCAAACTCAACGAGTTAAAAGTTATTTATGATTTATGTTCCCAATGTTTGACCTAAATCTTGTCTAAAATAATTTTTTTTCTATAGGGAGGGAGTATTTAACGTTGACTACTATAATATAATAATCTGTGTAGTTCATGAATACTTAAATAAGACCACCATTAAAAAAGGTTCAATATAACAAGGTCATATAGGTTTTGGATATTGGTGGGATGAAATTCTTAAAGATAATAAATTATAGGTGATGAAAATAACAAACCAAAACAGTAACAAACCACCGCTATATTCACTTACCTCTTTAGAACAAAAGCACTAGCGATGTTCCAAAGTGCTACCATCTAATCACAAATAGTATTCGGTACATACACCAACGTACAAGTAAGAATAACAACAAATACGCACTAGAGCGCCCAAACCCGACATTCAAACCTCTACCGTTTGTGCTACTGATCAAGATAGCAGCACCGACTCTTTTCTTTTCCATACACTTCAAACTACATATCCAAAAATTCCCAAAATTTATCAGATTATGTAAAACTCCATTATCTACAATTCTTGTATTATAAAGTTTTGCATTAGAGGTCTCCAAAGTGGTAGAATTTACCATGAAACATAACTGAATATTTTTAACGTCCAAAACAGAAGACACCCATCCTTGCAAAGTGGAACGCTGATTTCCACTATTTACCAATTTTAATATTGTTTTACTACTTATAAAAATAGACATATATAATGCATTAATTAATTAATTAATTAATTAATTAGTAGCTTGATCTTATAGGAACATACTTAGATTCAATCTACTGTCATCACTTTGTAAGTTGAATATTTACATGTATCAATTACCTTCATAAGTTGTATTATTTACTGAGTACATTGTCATTATGGCCGCCGGGATCATCATTATATTGTGAATGGGGCGATGGGGCGAAGTCAGGAGACACCGGCGGAGAGAATTTATATTGTGAATGGGTCAAAGGGGTTAGAGTTGTCGATCGAGATCTCTGTCGTGTTGATCTCTTTCCCAATCATAGATACGTGTAACTGCAATACATATTCAATCAATGAAGAATTTACATTTTAATTAACTTCAACGACACAAGGTTATAACCACACCAGTCGTTCTGCTGTGTTATTATACTTTTTCCATGGCGGCGGGACGGGAATAATCACGGCTAAGCTGGCGGGTGCGGGTTAGTGCGTTGCGGGCTTGCTGGTACAACAACGATCCGGCGCACGTTGTACGTTTGCATGTGCATGTTCCTACAAATGCGAGGTGAGATTCCTCATACGTGTTCCTATATTCCATTTGGGGTATTCTTAATCAAGGTCAACGCCCCCGGCACGTAGCATCCATAATAATGGTCTTCATGTTTAGCTGTGATGCATATGGCTAGCTGCTTTAGCGTAGGGGCTGATCGAGCTAGCTAGCGGCAGGACGGCAGCATTCGTAGCTTACAATCAATGATTTTTTCTTGAATGTATTGTAGTATTTTGCTAAAGGATTTATATACATTATTATTGGGTCAGCGGACCCCTATGAACAAGAGCTTAGCTACATATAATTCACCTCTGTCACCTCTGTCATGAACCCTAAACACTACTAGAAACTCACATTTTTCCGCAGGCCAAAAACCTACGGAAAAATATGTATACCCATAGAAAAATATTTTTCCGACGGTGACCTAAAAGAACACTGCCCACGGAATAGAATGACAGAAAAATTGTTCTGTGTGTGCATGGAAAAATATTTTTCCGACGTGGGTTTTATATGAACCCACGCAAACTACAATTTTTCTCTGTGTGTGTTTATTTTTTCTATGGGTTTTCGTACACACGGAAAAATAATGTAATTTTTCTATAGGTTTTTGTATTTTTTCGTGGGTTTTTATAGAAACCCATAAAAAAATTGTAATTTTCTATTGTTCTTGAGAAAAACGCACGGAAAAACTCGACACCCACGGAACAATTCGAGTTTCCAGTAGTGGTACGTGCCGTAGTTAACTAGCTATATGGTGGTAAAAATAAAGTGTCACGAGAGTACTCATCTCGCAGAAGAAAGCTGAGATTAATTAGGACATCCAATGGAGACCCAATAGCACTCTCACACGCGTGACCTATCTAATGCACAACGTCAACGTATATGGAGTGTGTCGTCGCGATCAGTTTATTTCCAACTCTCTACTCGATCTACGACGTTACCCTTCCTCTCGATCAAACCAGGGCCAGCTATAGCTGGGCACAGGGGCGTACTATAAACCTACAAACTATTTATCTGCAAACGACGTATTTGAAGCTTGGAGGAGAATTATTAATTAGTCTTTCTTTATTTACCGACATGTCGGCGTTAGATGGTTGCAGTTGCACGTTACAACGCAGCGACTGGCCGGGACGATATATACTGGAATTCATGGACAAAACTGCAACCATCTAACGCCGACTAGCTGTATCTTCTACTCCTAAAACGTACACAGACGATCGCAGCAACAACATACACGGTATCGCATAATGCCACATGGGGGGAGGGGGCAAAGCTATATAGATGCCCCCATCAACATGTAGCGCAAGATTCCATCGAGACTCGAGAGAGCACTATATATAAATAGGACGTCACGTACAGAGACGCTGCATCTCATCTCAGCTCGAGCCATTCCAGTCGCAAGCTAAGGAAACCCTAGCCAGCAATAACAAGCAGACAAACCAGCTAGCTAAGTAATTGTGCAATTGTGAGATCGAGCAATAGCAATAGCAATAGCAATGGCTATGGCTTCGTCCACGACGACTGGCCGTTGCATGTTCCTTGCACTTCTCCTGCTTCTCTCTTCCGTGGCCTATGGCCAGCTGTCGACGTCGTTCTACGCCACCACCTGCCCGTCGCTGGAGACCACTGTACGCTCCGTCGTGTCTAGTGCCATCAACAGCAACCGCCGGATGGGTGCCTCCCTTCTCCGCCTCCACTTCCACGACTGCTTCGTTCAGGGCTGCGACGCCTCGATTCTTCTGGACGACATCCCGAACACCTTCGTCGGCGAGAAAAACGCCGGCCCCAACGCCAACTCCGTCCTCGGCTACGACGTCATCAACAACATAAAGACGGCCGTCGAGGCCAACTGCCCCGGCGTCGTCTCCTGCGCCGACATCGTCGCCCTCGCCGCGCGGGACGGCGTCAACCTGGTATACAAGCCGGCCCGCCGGGCGAATCGAAACCCACATTAATTTTTAGACAAAATATATACATTATTAACCTATAGCTCACCGATTCGGCTGTTGATCGATTGCATGCGTGCAGCTCGGTGGACCGACCTGGAGCGTGCCTCTCGGCCGGCGCGACTCGACGACGGCGAGCCAGAGCCTAGCGAACAGCGACCTGCCCTCGCCGACGTCCAGCGTGGGCACGCTCATCCAAGTGTTCGCGAACAAGGGCCTGAGCGCGACGGACATGACGGCGCTCTCCGGCGCGCACACCATCGGCTTCGCGCAGTGCCAGAACTTCCGCGCTCACATCTACAACGACAACAACATCAACCAGCAGTTCGCCAAGCAGCTCCGGAGCAACTGCGCGGCGACGCCAGGCGCCACCGACACTAACCTGGCGGCGTTGGACGTGACGACGCAGCTCGACTTCGACAACGCCTACTTCGGGAACCTGATCAAGAAGAAGGGCCTGCTGCACTCGGACCAGGAGCTCTTCAACGGCGGGTCGCAGGACGCGCTGGTGCAGACGTACAGCAACGACCCATCGAAATTCGCCTCGGACTTCGTCACCGCTATGATAAAGATGGGGAACATCAGCCCGCTCACCGGAACCGCCGGCCAGATCAGGGCGGACTGCACCAAGGTTAACTAACAAGAGCTGATTGTTGCCGGCCATCAATTGATTGTAATAGGTTCACACTCTCTCTCAGGGACACATGCCCGCTAGCTGTTCGTTCATGAAAAAGGCGCTCCATATATATTTTAATGTAATACACGGGTCGAGGAAATGGGTATGCATTCCAATTTCTAGTAATAAAATTCTCTATATTGTTTGAATTTCAAATTGGTAAAGTCAGACAAATTTTTTAGAGAAAACTGACCTGTGTTGGTTTCCAAATCGGTCTAGATCGAATTTACTTTCACAAAATACGAATTCGACTTCACTCTTGTTTTCATCTCGTCAAAACAATTGAAAATCATATATACAAAGCAAAATTTTTAGTCCAAATGAGGAAAGCACACTTCCGGGGAGTTCTCTAGAAAATAACGGCCTAGGCTGGTTTCCCTATTTTCATCTTGTCACTAATGCCGCAGCGGGAGGATGAGTACCATTAGCGGGATACTGTCGATGTCGAGTGTAAAGGCGGCGAGGGAGGGGTCGAGTTCCGCAACAAGAGATGGTGGGAGGCCGAGTGCCACGACGGGACACAACAGGAGGCTACGTGCCGCAATGGATTGGAAGACGACAAGAGGTCAACGACTATAATACCGGGAGAGAGTGCCATGATAGGGGACGGAGAAAGGCCGTGTGCCGTAGCAAGAGACTAACTGCCGCAATGAGAGATCACGGGAGGCCTTGCCATAGCGAGAGGCAGGCATGTGTCTCATTTTCGACTAAAAATTTGGCTGTACACGACAGCATGTTAAATAGTCTTACTACAACATGCTGCCGTGTACTCCATGATCCACGAGTACCACAACATGCATGCTGCCATGTACTCCACGATCCATGAGTAACACAACTTGCTGCCGTGTACAGTCACAAGACACATCGTTGTTAGGATCATGGAGTTAACTAGAAGGGTGTTGAATAGTCATTTTTAAAACTTGATCATCAATCCTAGCTGAATCAAATGCAAAATTAAACTAATGGATGGATAACAACTTCACTCCTTCTATAACACTAGAACCTTATTAGCACACAAGATAATAGTGATGCGGCAACTAAGGTGACTAGCAAGAGATCCTACATAATCTTGGTTTGCAAGGTAAAGCAACAATACTATATGCACAAGAGCTTCTAATCATACTAGTACTAGTAATATAAGGTGAACAACAAGCTTACACGCACTAGCACAAGCAACTACGCTCTCAAGAGATATACGTGTAAAAATCTAATGTAGAAAATGCAAACCACAATGGAGAAAGGCATCTAATTCTCCTGCTGAGGTTCAATGACTTGTCAACCACCTACTCTCTATTGAGGTAATAAGTCGAATGAAAGATCATCGCTCCTCCACTAATTTTCCAAAACTGCAAGCTTGACCTATCCTGTGAGGTTGGTTCCTAGTCTATACTGTGAGCCAGCTCATCAACAAGCTTGGGTCTACCCAAAGTTTAAGGCCTCAGAGGCCAGTCGTTGCAAACAGCTAGCACACCCGCTCCTGCTGCCGGCTCGACTTGACTTGGGGTCCGCCGCTGCATTAGCGCCCTGATCGTCGCACGAATGGAGTTGCGCCACGCCGTCGTCCACGGACCACGGT
This sequence comes from Bothriochloa decipiens, assembly GCA_023333625.1. Lineage (NCBI taxonomy): Eukaryota > Viridiplantae > Streptophyta > Magnoliopsida > Poales > Poaceae > Bothriochloa > Bothriochloa decipiens. The sequence continues at coordinate 62,551 of JALGXP010000137.1, forward strand.
CTCGGTTCGTTCTCAAAAAGAAAAACTGCACATCGGCACGTGGTACCTAGCCATATACGTAGCAAGCAGCTGGTGCTGGGATGGAAAGCCCAACCAAAGTGAATGGGCTCAAACAGACGAAATAACTCAAAGGGCCAAGGTGACAAAACGGGTTGGAAAAGAAAATGGGCCACGCGAGGAGGAAAATTCTGAGGCAATCAAAAAAAAAATCTAGATCTGCTCAAAAGAAAATCTAGATAATTTGAAAGGTCTCATATTAATTTAAAATTTATACTTAAGCCCATGTTTCTCACAGAAAATGCACAGTAGGTAATGTATTTGCACAGTAGGTAATGTATTCTTGCATAATACCCTCTTTCCAGATTATAAGTCGCTTTGTCTTTTTTATAAAATTTGCTATATATTTAGACTTATCGTTATATCTAGATATGCAAAAATCGATGTACTAAAAAAGTAAAAGTATAACTTATAATTTAGAGCGGGAGAGGGATATCTATTCTTTCTAGAAATTATGGATTTAGGGTAACTTTGCATATAAACCCTCAGGAATGTATGCTTTTACAAAATGTGTTAACCTTTTGACCCTAGACTAGATCTTTGGTTTATGCATATTACTATACTTTTTATATTCTGCACATATAATAATTTGTATACAATATTAAAATTTTATTTTCTGAAGTAAATAACATATTAATTATAAAAAACTTTTTTATGTGCTGAATTTTATTTCTAAATAATCTACTGCAACCTTATATATCATGTAATTGCGAGAATGAAATTTTGAATAACTACACCAAAAATATGGTATAAGGTGTATTCCTTCTCTCAATCCTACATACCACATACTTTTCAACCTTGAGGTGCTTAATTACTTTTTCCTGGTATGGTGATTTTTTGAATGAATATAATATTTGGTTCTAATTTTAAAAATTCATGTAGGTAATAATTGAATTCTAGAAAATGTTAGGATACTTCTAAGAATAATACTTTGGATCACCGGTCCCTACCTTTTTACACATTGATACTTATTTACTACAGTAAACTCATATGCACATAGTTTTGGTTACAGTTTCAAGTAGAAGTAATATCTTGGATTTGTCCAAAATGACAGAATTATATGTTACTGCAATTATTAAATTATTGTAGGATTTCCATTGGACTTCTCCTTAATGAAAAAAGGCAATCCTTGTCAGCTGCCTTGAACAGTTGTTTCGGTCGTGTTGAAGGGCATCAGCTCATTATCTCATAATCAACGAGCTGATTGAGTCGGCTCTAAGAGCAACTCTAATGGTTTTGCATATTTTGTTTGGAAAAATTGAGAGTTTGCTAAGTCCTAAATGAATATGACAAAAGTAAAAAGAGTTAATCTCCAACGGTTTGCCATTATTCACTTGACAAAAAAGTAATTTGTGGCAAAAAAAGGAACTCCGGTGGCGTGGGAGAGAAGAGCGCGCGGGGAGTAGCACGCGAGACGGGATGCCAAGTCGATCACGAGCTTACATATATGTCAGTCCATCTCAGAATTTTGCAAAGTTAACAAAAATAAAAAACTCATTTTCTAAACTGTTGGATAGGAGATTTGTAGATTTTTTTTAAAAAAAAATAAGAAGGCAAAGCCTATTTATAAAATCGTTGAAGTTGCTCTAACAAAATAAATAATACCTTTACTTACACAAGATGTTCGAGTTTAAGAATTAAAAATCCGATACACATTTTTATTGACATAATCCCGTCAACCCCTTAATCGACTAATAGTTAGCCGTGTTTCACAAAGGGAATAATGGAAATTAGACGTTACCGGACCATGATCGACACGGGTGCCATATTGCGACTTGACGCGGTGCATCATGGTGGTACCTAGCTTCCAAAAACTTGCAATCATGCGCGCAGGCAGGGGTGAAAATCAATCATGCAAATACTTGGTACTTCCAGAACCAGAACAACGTAACGTACATTCACCGTGGCATTGACTGCTGCCTGTCAACGGATGGAGCCAGGGCTTTTCGCCATCGGATTCCAGGTGAGGAAGGGCACAAGGCGCAAGCGGACATGCCCCGGAAAAACAGGGAGCACACGTAGCATCGGTGGTGGCTGAAGCAGACACGGTGCCGACGGACGGCGGCGAGACTACCGGCCAATCAGGCAACCATGGCATTCCCGCCGAACCACGTTGCTTGCGTGGTTGACGCGGCACGGGCGACGGGAGACGCAGGCCGGCGGGGCTGGGTCACTGGAAGTACGTGCAGGTTACACATGTGACCATTTGCGAGAGTGTGACAGGATTGGCAGTGTTTGTGTACACTGTATGGCAGGTGCGACGCAATTGTACGGTTGCATTTTGTTGCCATCCGACGCTGGTCCAACGCTAGTCCTAGAAAGTGTTGACCCGCCGCTCCGCTACACGCGAGAAGTAGCCGAGCGCCACCAACACTACCGCTCTACCGGGCGTGACTGCTCGGCGCACGCGCGCCAGCAACAATCACGGCGCACGCCTGCTCCGACGAATGACGCATATACACTCACGGCTGTACGGATGAGCGCTTCTATTTTCCTGTCTAAGTTATTTTGTATTGTTTGGGTTCTCCTGTCCGGGTTCATTATAAAGGCTCATGTAGCTGTTTGGGGTTTTTTTACTGTATGAGTTCTTCTGTCTAGATTCATAGGTTCAATGGGCCAATTTTTATTTTTACAAGCTATTTTTTTCTCTTTCGAGACAGCGGGTTTGTGGGACAAGAAATAGGGCGGGGGGTGGTTTCACTTCCATATGGATATAAAAGTAAATATTTTTAAAAAAGCCAAAAAATCTTTTGTTTATACTTTATATAATATTTTTATTTCGAATGATTCTCAAAATAGTATGGTTCTCATAAGTAAAGTAAAGGAGTACATCTTAGTTGTTATATATATGTATTTGCAAAAGAGCTAAAATAAAAGAAAAATGGTATATTCATGCTTGTGTTTTTCAATATTTTTAAAATAAATAGTTGTCAATCGTTAACACCCCTAAAAAAATTGATTAAAAACACATTTCTGTTGAAACTTAAATTTATATATGCTTAAAAATATGAATACTACAAAATTATAAAAATAAGTTTAGAATAGTTAAACTATAAGAAGGCTAATACTAAAATTCAGTTTATAAAAGATTAGTAGGGTCCTATAACATCATATACAGAAAATTTCAGTGAAGATTTTTCAAATTTCAAACCTACAACATATGATAAAGTTATAGGAGTTTGGCAGGCACATCAATGATGTTATGCATATAAAAAACAGGCCCACATAGTATCCTATGAATGTTTCAATAAAGGATGTCAGCATGCCTCTTGTGGGATGCGAGATGGCAGCTCATAGGGTAAATAACTAGCAGAATTAGGCTCATGGAGAATATATTTGGGAGACACCGAAGCAAGCATATGGTTCCTAAAAACCAAAAAAGTTGACACATTAAAGTTTTTAAGCTGGTGTAATGTTTCTTTGATTTATGTGCACATAATCCACCACCCAGCCAGCCTTTCACCTTTGTAAGCCAATGTACGAGACCAATAAGAGTGACGAGGCAACAAAAAAGACAAACATTGTTGTGTGGTTGAGCAGAACAGTGGCGCAGCATAGATATGTAGCTAACTTTAGTAAAGATTATGAAGTGAAACAAATTGCACATATGAAGTTGTCAAAAAATTACACATATGAAAGGTTTTTAAAACTTAAAAAAGATAACTCACATGAATTGATAATATCTTCTTGTTATAAATCAGAGAATCAAATTTTTCATTGTATAGGTGGGTGAGGGTCCAATAGTTACCGGTTTTAAATATATGCTGACTTCACCATCATAGGTTTAGATGAGTTTCATCACAAAAATTCCACTGTCACAACTGCCACAAAAAAGGTATGAAAAAATTGCTGGTTTTGTGCACCATCTGTAAAATGGATTCAAACTTTATATGTTGCTAAAAAACATTATACAGAGCTCTCAAAACTCTACACTACCACGTTGTGAAAAAATTCAAAACTCTCACATTAAACATTATAAAATTTGTAATTAGAATCTATAAACTTTTATACCACCATAATATAGAATTTTTTTGGTAGCTTTAAACTTGACTTTAAACTACCACATTACAAACTTTATATTGCTAGGCTGAAAACTTTTAGCAACCACATTAAAATCTTTATACCACTAGTCCAAAAACTTTACTCTCACAATTTATAAACTTTGAACTATAACATTACAAAATTATATTGTTTGGGTTAAAACTTTCAATTATCATGTTATAAAGTTAGTATTGCTAGGTTCAAAACTTTACACCTAAAATTAATATAAAAATCTAAAATTATGACATAGTTTAAACTTTATACTCCTAGATTCAGAACTTTACACTTAGAATTAATAAACTATATATTATGACATTACCAACTTTGTACCGTTTAGGTTTGAAAACTTTAAAATATGACATTATAAACTTTGGACTGATAGGGTTAAAAACTTTACACTCAAGATTTGTAACAATTTTAAATGATCACATTAAAAACTTTATGCTACTATGTCCAAAATTTTATGCTACTATGTCTAAAACTTTTGTATTGGTAGTTCAAAACTTTACGCTCGGAATCTTTAAAATAAAATTTTTAATAATTTGATATTACAAACTTTGTACCACTCAGTTTAAAAGCTTTGAAGTGCTACATTATAAACTTTTTACTACTAGGTTCAAAGATTTGCACTCAAAGAATTTATAATCTTTACACCACTAGTTCAAAAAACTTTACTCTTAATAATTTACAAACTTTGAACTATGACATTACAAAAAATATATTGTTAGGGTTCAAAAACTTTGAACTTTCATATTATAAACCTAGTATTCCTAGGTTGAAAACTTTACACTGAGAAAAAATATAAAAAATAAATTATGACTACCAACTTTATATGGCTAGGTTTAGACACTTTGAATTGTGACAATATAAACTTTGAAAATGCTAGGTTTAAAACTTTATACTAATATGTACTATCACGTTACTACCTTTTTACTGCTACTTAAAAACTTTACACACTTAGAATCTATAAGCTTTGAACTATGTGATATTACAAACTTTGTACCACTAAGTTAGAAAAACTTTGAACTATAAAATTATAAGCTTTACACTACTAGTTAGAAAAAGCTTTATACTTAAGAATTTAAAATTCTGAACAATCATAGTACAAACTTTGAACTACTAGGTTGAATACTTTGAAGTATCATATAACAAACTTTGTATCACTAGTCACTAGATCAAGTTACAATCCAATTTATAAAAAACTTTGAACTGCTTGGTTTAAAACTTTAAACCATTATATTTACAAACTTTGTAGTACTAGGTTGTAAACTTTACACCATAGAAATTTGTCAAAACTTTGAACTACCACATTATAAAGTTATTTTTGTTCTCATTTACTTTTTAAAGAAGTTAGCTTTCTTTCTCTTTCTCTTATATATATGTATGGGAGTGCCAGGATATAATGATGCACTTTTAGTAGGATAAGGTAGTGCTTTCAATGACATGGGCGGCATTGAGAGGGGAAGATACGTTCCTGTTGACTATTGAGGTATGAATAGATACGATAATGCAACTCATGCATAATTCTAAATATTACATACATTCAGAATATTCAAAGTTTCAGAGAGGGGAGATAGAGAGATGCTATTACCAATAGCGAGAGATGGCATTACTTGCAGTGCAGTTCAAACGTATGTAGTATAATAGAAAGATTCTAATGGAAACAAGTTATGAATCCCAATGATTGAGATGATGCGATGATGAATGACATGCATGTGGTTGTTAAAAAAAGAGCCAGCTAGCTGCAAGTTTGGCTGGTACTGAAGAATAAATTGAATAAATCAACAATAAGATTATTAATTGATCTCAATTAATTTGTGTGTCCCTAACCCGCCTTCCCCCCATGTGTCCCTAACTAGCTACTGCCTTAGCTTATTCCTCAACAAATCAAATTTTTTTTACCATGCAAATAAATGTACAGCATAGACAGGTGGATTAAAATTACTAGATAGAAACCAGTTGCTGAGTTACAAAAGCTAATGAGATTGCAGTATACAATATAGGTAAAAAAGGTGGGGAGTGAATTGTTGAATACATAAGTAACAGTTTATAGCCAGTGCATGATAGGTGCCTCCTATGGAGTGGACAGATATGATGCATGCATCTCATTTTTCAAACATCATTTACTACTTTCAACTTGCTGCCTCTCACATATGTAGTGGTTGTTTTTTTTGTCAATGAAGATGCAGACGGTGTGCCTGCATCATTCGTGTATATAGAAGACATATATTTCTGATTCCTGCCATGCAAAACCAATCCGGTTGCTGTTGGCATAAGCAAAAGTCAAAAACCAGCAATATACAATCCATGACCATGATGTGTGGTGGCACACAGCCAAGTAGCTACTTTCAAATTTAGACGCCAGGCCACCAACAGAGAAGCTAAAAAGAAAAGAACTCTACAACCACAATGCAGAGTGCAGAAATGCACACCCGTGCACTGACTGACACACATGTAATTGCAATTTGCAAAAAAGGAACCAACAACAATACTAGTACAAATATTTCTTTTGAGAGTATAGTTCACTCTTTATTTCTTTGAAAGCATAGTTCTAAATTTAAACACTTACCAAAAAAGGTTTGCTTGTTATTTTGGGGATTCTTCAACTGATATGTAGGAACTCACAGTTAGTTGACCTCGAAAATCCATATCTGAAACCAATGTAAAACTGATATATAAGTACAAAAATTATATTGAAATTGATGTGCAATGAAACTCAAAGGTTAGAAAATGAAGCTCAAGCTATCGAAATCAAGCTTTACATTGGAAAAATATAGGTATATCCATTTATAGATATTTACTGTGTCATATGAACATTGGTACCTATGTTACAAATATAACCAATTAGATCATGAATGAATAAGACTCAACTATTTGTTCCCAAAAGATTAACAGTAGCAGGAAAGCAAACTTATCTCTATGGCTGCAATGACATACTAGTACAACTATAACTAAAGTTAGCTAAAAAATGGAGTAGAGTTGTAACTTTACTGGTACATACCAATCTGCAGTCATGCTATCCTCACTGTACGTAAAGTTTGCTAGGAAAAAATACTCAACAATCCTTATAGCATCAAAGATAGCTTCAATAGAGTTTCCTTGGAATGCAAAAGTGCCCATCAGAAAGCTGACCAGTTAAATCAACTCATCCTGATGCAATCTTGTAATATACACATAGATCCTTATTAAGCCACCTCAATGCAAGCAAGCATATAAAAGCCACCACCAATGCACTCATCACTTACTGAAACAATTAATGAATTATGGAAAATTACACATTTGTGATGCACATTTTAGATTATCATAACTCAACTATGGCACATAGTAAGCATGTTGATATTGTTGATAAAAATAATAATCCTAGCTTGATCTGTTCACATAATCCTAACTTGATATGTTCACATTTGCCATACCTCAATAGTAGATACAAGGACAACAGGATTTGACCTATTGTTAACTAATTGATGTAGCAAAAAAAGGGAGGGAGCAACAGATTTTCTTACATATAACACTAGGCAAAAAAATTTTGACTCAGTGCACTGTAACATGTTGAGGATTGCAGATTGAAACATCCATATGTTACTACCTCACGCCTCGTCTCACACATCACGCCTCACAAGCACAGCAAAAAAACCTAGTAAAATCTAGGGGGAGATGTCTTACTACCATGCATACGCAAGTGATGTCTTACTACTGCACATACACAGCAAACCATTTGCATTCACTCATTCACCATACTAAAGTTTAGAGTTCAGATTGATCCAACTCAAGTAACAGCAGTAGCTAAAAAAAGTGTGAGAACCCAACTACAGCGTGCATGCCACAACTCACTTTGAAGAAACAAATACTACAGGACAATGGATTTATAGAGCTAAGCCATGCTCAAAAAATGGGCAGTGGTCAATGCTTTGATCTAAAACTAAAACTTGAATATCAACAAAGGCGGGGGACATATGAAAAGCCCCAATAGGGCATAAAAAAGGCAGAGGCGCATACCTGTAGGATATAGAATCGTTTTACGGTGGCAGAACTTGAAGGTAACAATTCCACCACTAACAAAACACAAGCTGACTTGTCTGTTTGAGGCCCTTGGAAACAATATTTTGTGGTAAACTAAAAAATAACTAGAACTGATGAGTAAATCTCATATAAAATAATGAAGTATATTATATATTATAAAACAATCTTATGGGGTCAATAAATAGGTCACAACTGGAAAGAGGACCTCCTTTTTTTTATAAACATTTCAATTTTAGTTCTCTGCGCTTAATTAATCTCAAAGACAAGGATAAAATTTTGCAAAAATATGAAAATGCTAGCCTAGGGTAAACCATCAACTAGAATACTGACAGGTCATTAATCATTCAGGAAAAAAAAGCAAATGCCACCAAAAAAAAGATGCCCATCCAGTTCAGAATCAGGGGGCTGCACAAAATTGCTATTATAGTATATCATGAGCAAATGTAGACATTTAATCCAAATTGAGTAGCCCAGTTACTTTTCCTAGCAGCTTAGTGCTGCTCCTGCTGTAGTTACCCGCTATGATATTATATATCAAAAAATGCAAAATGACTGAGAAGTGCAAAATAAGTCATAACTGATATTTTGTCAATCAATAACAACACAATGAACTAATTACCAAAATTTTGGACAAGTTAACCCTGTAGACAACACACATCAAACATGATTCTTAAAGTCTTCGTATACTTTCTCATGTCTCTAGACTATCTGAATTATATTATAGTATATCCTGAGCGAATGCAGGTTACTGCTTTGCACGAGCTAGCTAAACTTTGGACATAAGTTCTTAAACTAATGAAAGCACTTGCACTTGCATAAACAATGCTATGACAGATTGTTTTCACTGCAGTCCCATCTAATCTACCACATTAGCATATTTACCACTGAACTTTTTTTGTCCCCGGGTCTCGCATATGAGACCCGAGAGGAAGTAGCTCGTCAATCATAGGGAATTGGGGGAAGGCAAGATGTATACCTGGAATCGTTGGAGGCTGTCACCGCCACTGACGTCCACATCCTTGCAGCGGCAGGAATCCCCTGTGATGCAGGCTGCAGCCATCGGATCTCAACAACAACCGCAAGGATTCGTCGATGCCGCCTCAAAATCGAATCCATCTCCGGCTGAAAAACGAAGCCGCCTCAAATTAAATCCGCCTCTTACTCAAATCGGGATCATAAGGACGAATCAAAACTAAATCAAAGGAACGAACGCCTGGTAGATGTACCTTCAAATCCCCTCCATGTCCCTAGGAACCGCACCATGCCTAACGAGGGCTCGATGAAGTCTCTGCCTCGATGTCGACCGACGAAGCAGTGTGTACCTACATGAATTCGACGCCGGCCGCGACGAAGCAGGACCCCCCCCATGCTTTGAGCCCTAGAAGAGGGACCTCTGCCTGGGAAGCACACCGGAGTCGACAGGGACCGGCACAGCCTCCCCGACGTTGCTGCTCCGATCGCGTACGATGGATGGCTCCCCCGAATCCGGCGGAGGCACAACGGCAAGCACGGATCCACCGGTGCGTTGATTGGGGAAAGAAGGAAGAGGAACGCAACGTGAGAAGGGGGAAGGAATGGGCGAATTGTTTTAAAATTTTCTCCCACCCACGGACGGACCGGACATGAAAACGACAAAACAAAACGAAAAAAAGGAAAGTCGAAAGCAGGAATAGTCGTACATGCTCTTAAAGGGCATGTGTGCGCCAGCAGTTGAAACGGCGCGCGTGCGTCGAATAGCACTTGGGCTCTACCGAATACATGAGCATTGTGCGGGCCGGGCCAAAAAAAAATCATGGGCCAAAAAATTCTTACCCATGACCATCACATGG
>JALGXP010001347.1:0-14571 GCA_023333625.1 Bothriochloa decipiens
GATTACAGGCAGCTCTGCTTGAAGTCTTTCAGCATGAATAGGGGAGGAGAAGTCATCTAGAAGCAAGATCTGCCGTTGCCTCGGCAGGTAACCTTTGACTCTAACCCTGGTAAATTACAGGAGATGGTTAATTCTGCATTAAATCAAGCTTTGATCAACCACTCCACCGTGCTGTCCAATACTGTCTACAATGCTGTTGTGCAAACGTTAAGGGACGGACAAGCACCAGGGTATGTCGGGCCGGCATATCATCAGCCGGGATTAGCATCTACCAGTACTCCATCGACAACTCCAGCCGTTGAGAGTATGGAAGCGCCTACTCTTTCAACTATATCAGGACCATCCGTCATTGAAGCTACACCGATAGGATCAGATCAAATATCTCAGGAGAGGCCTAGTACTCAGTTGAGCACAGATCTATCGGCATCGGCAATGTCAGGTCCTTCAGGTCAACATAGTCAAACTGCTGCTAATTGGTGGGGATACGGTATGCCTCTAGGTCCATCTATTGCCAACTCTGGACTGCCTCAAGTTTATGATGTAGCAGGGAAGGGTCCAATGACATCAGCTACTCCAATTCGGTTGGTGGCTCAAGCGCCGCATTATTCTACTGTACCTCCTGCTATACAGCCATTGTCAATGGGATTCTACGCACCTCCGCAACAGATATCTTATGTGAATCCATTGACTAATCCTCCACCAGTTCAACAGAGAGCTTCCACTGCAGAGCAGCCCGCAGTACCATTCATATCTCAGTCTGGATTACCTGCAATTCAGGGCAATTATGCTAGCTATCATCCATCTATACAAGAGCATCAATTGTCTGCAAGCTATCAGCCATCGGCAAGCCAGGTGCCGATGAGTTACAATCTCAATTGGTCAGGGCAAGCGCCAATTCAGCAACCTGCTATTCAGCCAAGCTACCAAGCAATAGGGACTCAACAGTATAGTCCACAGACAACTTTCCAGGAACAAGCATCGGTAAAACAGCCGATGAACTTTACTCCGCAGATTGGTGCCGTAAATATGCCGATTTATCCAAGCCAAGTGCCACAGGGGTATGTAGAAGCATATCAGCCAACGCCTCCAGTAGAGATCCAGCCAGTGCATCGGCAAGATCAGGATGCACTCTTGACCGATAAGATTGCAGAAGTGATGAAAGAACAATTTAGGATTCAGCCCAAGATCGATACCTACTCTTATCGGACTCCATACCCTTCATCTTATGATTCAATTCCTTTCCCGAATCGATACAAGGTGCTAGATTTCACTAAGTTTTCTGGGCAAGATGATACGTCAACAATGGAGCACATCAACCGATTCATTATCCAGTGCGGGGAAGCAGCGAACAGGGATGAGCTGAGGATCCATTTATTCTCGTCCTCTTTGTCTAGATCAGCATTCGCATGGTTTATATCATTGCCATCGAACTCTATTCTTACTTGGACCAATCTAGAAAGACAATTTCATAAATACTTCTTTGCTGGTGTCCATGAAAAGAAGCTTACCGATTTAATGAAATTAAGACAGCGAAGCGACGAATCGGTAGAGAGTTTTGTGCAAAGGGTACGAGACATGAAGAACAAGTGCTACAGCCTAGTGCTTGATGACTGCCAGTTAGCTAGTTTGGCTTTCCAGGGTTTGTTGTCGCATCTCAGGGACAAATACGATGCTCAGGAGTTTGAAAGTTTAAGTCATATTGTGCAGAGGATCTCTGATCAAAGTGCTCAAGCTCCCAAACATAGAAAGAGCTGGAACAAGAAGGTGTCCTTTGTAGAGGCAGAGGAATCAGATTCAGATGAAGAACCAACTATCGGTCTGGCTGAGTGGGTAAAAGGTAAAAAACCTTTATCGTGTCCTTTTGGTCAGAAAGAGCCAGAGAAATTCACGTTTGACATCACAAAGGCCGATAGAATATTTGATCTGCTACTTCAAGAGGGCCAAATCAAGCTATCACCCAATCATGTGATTCCATCGGCAGATGAGCTAAAGAAGATAAGGTACTGTAAATTTCATAATGCAACTTCGCACAGTACCAATGACTGCAAGGTTTTCAGACAGCAGTTGCAATCGGTAATTGAATCTGGGAGGATCAAGTTTGACAACTCTAAAGCTCAGAGGCCGATGAAGATTGATCAACATCCCTTCCCAGCAAACATAGTGGAGGCTATAAACAAGACCAAAGTGTTGACATCGGTAAGCGCTAAGAGGAGAGCATCGGTGGATCCTAGAAATCAAGCAACTACCGATGACTTGAAGGGGAAAGAGATAGTTGAAGAAAGCAGTAGTTCAAGAAGGCCTCCTAGACCAGCTCCGTACAGAATTCCAAGTAACCGCTATCGGCATCGGCAAGAGGAGTTGCGTTGGGAAGTGTGGCATCGGCACAAAGACCATTGGAGATGCCCCTTCTTCATCTATTGTTGGGAAGAAGGCATTAAATTGCCTACTGTTGATAGTTGCCCCGAGTGCAATGGTTATGATCGAACCGATCGGGCAGAAAGAAGGCCGCGCTATGGTGATCGAAGCAGATACATCGGTAAGCCGATCAGAGAAGGGATATCGGTACATGATCGGCTGGGGGCAGGACCAGTGTACATGAAAGGCTGGGCAGGAATGCTGACTGTTTGCTGATGAATCAAGAGGAGCTCGAGGAGATGACCAATGCAGGAGTCCCTGATGAAACAGTACTTTGCAGAGATCCCAATACAAATTGCCCAGGTCCAAGTGCAAAAATTTACCAACCTGTCTGGAAGACGAAGCTTCCTCAATGGTGCCCTAAAGGTCTAACGAGGACTCAAAAGAGGAAGATGCAATGTGAGCACAAAGAGGAAAGTTCCCGTGGAGCAAAAATTCAAGTATGACGGCTGAAGCGCAAAAATAAAGGTCCATCGGCAGACATTAACATGGTTTTCCTATTGCCGATGAGGCTCTTAGCACTTGCCAATAAAAATATATATATAGATAAAGTGCTTGTTTAAAAAGAATGTATCGGCACTACGTTAATGTGAAGTTTTACAAATTACCGATATATCACATTGCCGATGAAAAGGGAGGTTTACAAGTTCAACAATGAATGGATAGTTGATATCGCGCGCAGGCGAATTTGGTCAGCTTCCTCCAGTATCTTTGCATCTTCATCGGCATTGCCTTCAACTGGCTTGATCTTCTTCTTGAGCGCCAGCGTCTTGAGGACTTGGTTGTCTCTTTCTTGCTGAAGAGTTTTGACAGCTTCGGGCATTTGGGCCTTCTCATGATTTGCTGCGTCTAAGGCTCCTTCAATCTGTCTCAGCTCCGCTAGCAGGGCTTCTCTTCTTGCTGATAGTTGAGCAATCTTGTCCTCCAGATCTGCACAAGAGGCTTCTAGCTTACCGATGTCTTTGTGCTTCTCATCGGCAAGTTGCTTATGCTTCATCATGTCCTCCTGGAGTTTTGCCTGAGTGGCTCTATTGGCAATCCGCTGGGCAGCCCTCTGATACTGCAACTGCCGGCTCTCCAAATGTGCAGCTTGGAAGAGTGCTTCCTCGACATCGGCAGGAATATGACCTCGAATTCCTTTAAAAGTTGCTCTTGCAGAATCAGAATCCTGGATCAGTAAAGAGGTCTCCTGTTGCAACAAGGATAATAGCGTCTCCAGCTTTGACTTGGTTTTAGGTGATAGAGCTCCAAGGGTTGGAGCAGAGCTTTCTTCAGAATCTTCATCATCGGGAACAATCCCACTAATAGAGAAGGAAAATAGACTATCGGGGGAATCTTGCTCCTAAAAAGGAAAAGGTGATGTCAGCAGAAGAGCCCAAAGTGTTAAAGGTTATCTAAGAGAGTTAACTCACCTGTTTCAAGGCAATCTCTCACCTTTGGCTCGGAGAAACAACCTCAGATACAATTACCGATGACGTTTCTTGTGTTGGTACCTCGATTGGTTGCTGCTGCGACACCGACGCCGATGAAGATCCTTGTATGGGTACAATGGCCGATGGAAGAGCAGTTGCCGATGGAAAAGTCTGCACAGATACGTCAGGCGATATCGGGCGAGGCGAGGACGCCGACGGAGATGGTGTAAGTCTTGCCCGCTTGGATTGTGATTCTTCGCTCGATGAAGCCTTACGCTTGTGCTGTAAGATATCGGCATCGGACGGCTGGGGGGCATCGGCAATGGATGGCTGAGGAATCGGTACACTTGGGACGGTTGCCGATGCAATCACTCGGTGCTGCAAGAGAGACAGATGAGTAAAAGTGCCAATCCAATAATCAAGGTTTGAATAAAGAATACCTCTGGAGAGTCATCAAGGACAATAAGGTGGGGCGATGAAGGTGCTGCAGGTGGAGACGAAGGGCGAGTTACCGATGAAGATTCTAGTGGTGTAGAACTTGCGCCCTGAAATATGAAATCGGTAAATCACAGCAATCGGCATCTGCAAAAGAAAATGAGGTGGTTACCTGAGACGTCTGTGCCAAAAATGTGACCAATTTGGTGCTCTTCTTGGTACGACCACGGCCCACTAGAGCATCTAGCGAGGGAGCTTTATGGCTGATGATGGATACCGGGGAGATCGGTTGCAACCGTATGACTTTGCCGCTCTTACTTAATGTTGGAACTGGGTCATCAACCTATTAAAAAGGGGTTAGATGCCGATGAATCAAAGGGAAGGTAAAAGAAGTGCAGAATCCCTTATCGCATCGGCAGGGATGGCGTGATCGGGATCAATGAGGTTCCAATAAAAATGAGGAGATGCAAAGAATAGCTGCTCTTTCCATTCTTGCCACCATAATTTGAAGGATTCGGTGACGAAGGAAGCCGGTACCCAATTGGTCAGATCAACATCAGATGTATCGGCATCGGGAAGGAGAGTAACAATCTTGTGCCAATCCACACGGTTCGTAATAGTCTCTCTCGGTTTAATCACATCGGCAAAACAGAGGTTGATGGGCAGTTGTCCAAAAGCTAGTTTTCTTGCTGCTGTCGATGGATAATAGAACTCGTATGTGGGATTAATGTTCTTCTCGCTTCCAAATATGTTGACCAGGATGGCACGAAGGGTGATTATTGCACTAAGAATGTCGGCATCCTGGTTCAAAGCCTCATCGGTAAGGTTAAAGGAAAGAGGGAATCTTGCTGCTTCATCAACATACGGGACCCAGGCCCGAAGCTCAGAAGGGATGCCGATGTAGAATCTATGGAAGAGATTGCCGATCTAGACTCTATTTGCCTCTACCCCTGGTAATACTGCCAGTGCTTCTCCAAAGTTGATAGGGGGGCGCGTTGCCGATTCTTCTTCCCCGAGTTGATAATCTTCAGGAAGACTTCGAGGGAATTGCTGGGCGAACAGATCAATGTGGAAATACTTGTGCATATGGGCATTCAACCACATATTGATGAACCACCAAGGGCCTCCCAGGTTGATGATGGATTTGCCTTGCAGCAGCCTTTGTGATACTTGGTGAAGGAGATGGTAGACTGAGCCAAGAAGGTATTGGCCCAATGGGAGTCTGACGCCACTAGCCAACAGCTCTGCTGCCGGAAGGTGCATGTTGGTCGGTCCAACTGTTCTGCCGCAGAAAATAAATTTCTCAAGCCACATATTCAAAAAAGCTGAATTTCCCTGTGACTGACTGAACCAGATTTCTTATACTCGCTGATATAACCAGTCCAGCCACCAATGTTCCTGGTAGTCAGCCGATGCTCAGGTTTTCGCTGGAACAGTGAGTTGTCATCGGCAGATGAGATGTCCAAGCCAGTGAGCATGTACACATCGGCAAGGGTGGGAGAAGCTAGCCCATGTTTGAAGATAAAGGCATTCAGGGTATCCGACCAGAAATAGGAGGCGGCAATTAACAATGACTCATTCCTTTCCATATCGGTAATAGATATTCTAATGCACTGTTCTAATTTGCGTTCCGCCCAATATAGCTCCATTGGTCTGGCAACCCTCAAATACCAATCTTTCCATCCCTTGGTGGTTTTTGGCCAGGATCGGAAGGTATCAGTCCAGAATCCCAAGTCAAAATTCTGAGCTCTAAAGGGGATTCGATTGGTTTCTGCGTTTATGATGTCGGTTGGGTCTGGATTTCCCATTGGGCCTAGGCAGATGAAGTGATTCTGATGCGTTGGAATGAGAAGATTATTGCAAAGTTCCTGAGATTAAAGATTGGGAATAAGGAAGAGTCATGAACTGCGCGGAGAAGGAGAAACGAAATATCAGAGGATTGGTAAAAGAAGAAGACTAACCTTGGGGACGTCGAAGCGAATAGCCATAGCTGCAACGAAGATGGAGAAAACAAAGAATGCTAATGGAGGATAAGAATCGCCGTCAAGAGTGCTGCCGATCAGGATTGTTAAAGGATCGCCTGTTGATGTCGCCGCTGGAGAGAGAAAAACTAGGGTTTGAATCGCAGATGAAAAATGGGCCATGGCGGAGAAAGCATTATATGGGCCTGTTGGTACAGGATTTCCACTACCGCGCGCGCAACTCTCGAGGAGAAGTTCAAGCAGTTTGGGCAAGTATGACCTGGAGGAAATTTCGGCGCATAAAGTATTTTATACTCCAAAATTAGGGGCATGTGTTGACACCGTTTTTCGACACGTGTCAATAAGGATTGGGAGACTAAACTAAATCGGCAAGAAGGTGGTTATTCTCCAGTATTGCTTCTGAGTTGCCGATGGATGATTGCCGATAAAGGACATGTTGATCTCGTACATTGCCGATGAAGCCAGAGGGCTGTTGCCGATGGAGAGAGAGGCGTGGTTGCCGATGGAAAGCAGAGCTGAAGAACGTGGAAAGCAGAGCTGAATCATTATCGATGGGTTTTGTCGATGGAATCTACAGAGATGAGGAGCGTGCCGATAGAGGTTTCATCGTAAAGCAATGGATAAGGAAACTGACAATATTTATGCCAATATTTTAATAGTTTACTTTTGAGTCCGACCTTGGTACGAGTCATTATTTTTTATTCCTTAGAGATAAGACTTGTTTAGGTAATACTTTATCGTGTCTGTTTAGAACTCATAGTACCAGGGTATAAATATGTACCGAGAGGCAATGTAAAAAGAGGAACCCAATAAAATACAACAAATCTATTACTTTTATCTACTTTTCAAGCAATCTACTTTTCGACGACTTCGTCACCAGTACCTTTTCCTTTTCAACGAGTTCTTTCAAGAATCGACGGGCTGCATCAACTTGATCTCCGGCGACCTTGCAGGTTCCGCGTCTACCGAGCACGATTCAGGCTTTGACGTCCGGGCGTATCGCTATCGTCTCGTCTGATATGTTCAACAGTTATCGAATACCTTCTGAGCTTTGATGTCCGGGCGTATCGCTGTCGTCTCGTTCGGATCTTATTCAAATTTATCATCCTTGTCGATTAACAAGTCAAATCGACTGGCACGCCTTGATATCGAACTAGGGTATTAGCCTGGTGTGTTTGCAGATCCAACGCCTTTTTGCATCAACACATCTTTTGGCACGCCCGGTGGGACCAAGTCAACAGGTTTATCATGAAGAATCCTACTGATATCACTCCAGAAAACATCATCGAGATATCAGAATCAGATCTCAAGGAGGATCAGAGGCAAGCCATGGAAAAAGCTATGGAGGATTACAGGCAGCTCTGCTTGAAGTCTTTCAGCATGAATAGGGGAGGAGAAGTCATCTAGAAGCAAGATCTGCCGTTGCCTCGGCAGGTAACCTTTGACTCTAACCCTGGTAAATTACAGGAGATGGTTAATTCTGCATTAAATCAAGCTTTGATCAACCACTCCACCGTGCTGTCCAATACTGTCTACAATGCTGTTGTGCAAACGTTAAGGGACGGACAAGCACCAGGGTATGTCGGGCCGGCATATCATCAGCCGGGATTAGCATCTACCAGTACTCCATCGACAACTCCAGCCGTTGAGAGTATGGAAGCGCCTACTCTTTCAACTATATCAGGACCATCCGTCATTGAAGCTACACCGATAGGATCAGATCAAATATCTCAGGAGAGGCCTAGTACTCAGTTGAGCACAGATCTATCGGCATCGGCAATGTCAGGTCCTTCAGGTCAACATAGTCAAACTGCTGCTAATTGGTGGGGATACGGTATGCCTCTAGGTCCATCTATTGCCAACTCTGGACTGCCTCAAGTTTATGATGTAGCAGGGAAGGGTCCAATGACATCAGCTACTCCAATTCGGTTGGTGGCTCAAGCGCCGCATTATTCTACTGTACCTCCTGCTATACAGCCATTGTCAATGGGATTCTACGCACCTCCGCAACAGATATCTTATGTGAATCCATTGACTAATCCTCCACCAGTTCAACAGAGAGCTTCCACTGCAGAGCAGCCCGCAGTACCATTCATATCTCAGTCTGGATTACCTGCAATTCAGGGCAATTATGCTAGCTATCATCCATCTATACAAGAGCATCAATTGTCTGCAAGCTATCAGCCATCGGCAAGCCAGGTGCCGATGAGTTACAATCTCAATTGGTCAGGGCAAGCGCCAATTCAGCAACCTGCTATTCAGCCAAGCTACCAAGCAATAGGGACTCAACAGTATAGTCCACAGACAACTTTCCAGGAACAAGCATCGGTAAAACAGCCGATGAACTTTACTCCGCAGATTGGTGCCGTAAATATGCCGATTTATCCAAGCCAAGTGCCACAGGGGTATGTAGAAGCATATCAGCCAACGCCTCCAGTAGAGATCCAGCCAGTGCATCGGCAAGATCAGGATGCACTCTTGACCGATAAGATTGCAGAAGTGATGAAAGAACAATTTAGGATTCAGCCCAAGATCGATACCTACTCTTATCGGACTCCATACCCTTCATCTTATGATTCAATTCCTTTCCCGAATCGATACAAGGTGCTAGATTTCACTAAGTTTTCTGGGCAAGATGATACGTCAACAATGGAGCACATCAACCGATTCATTATCCAGTGCGGGGAAGCAGCGAACAGGGATGAGCTGAGGATCCATTTATTCTCGTCCTCTTTGTCTAGATCAGCATTCGCATGGTTTATATCATTGCCATCGAACTCTATTCTTACTTGGACCAATCTAGAAAGACAATTTCATAAATACTTCTTTGCTGGTGTCCATGAAAAGAAGCTTACCGATTTAATGAAATTAAGACAGCGAAGCGACGAATCGGTAGAGAGTTTTGTGCAAAGGGTACGAGACATGAAGAACAAGTGCTACAGCCTAGTGCTTGATGACTGCCAGTTAGCTAGTTTGGCTTTCCAGGGTTTGTTGTCGCATCTCAGGGACAAATACGATGCTCAGGAGTTTGAAAGTTTAAGTCATATTGTGCAGAGGATCTCTGATCAAAGTGCTCAAGCTCCCAAACATAGAAAGAGCTGGAACAAGAAGGTGTCCTTTGTAGAGGCAGAGGAATCAGATTCAGATGAAGAACCAACTATCGGTCTGGCTGAGTGGGTAAAAGGTAAAAAACCTTTATCGTGTCCTTTTGGTCAGAAAGAGCCAGAGAAATTCACGTTTGACATCACAAAGGCCGATAGAATATTTGATCTGCTACTTCAAGAGGGCCAAATCAAGCTATCACCCAATCATGTGATTCCATCGGCAGATGAGCTAAAGAAGATAAGGTACTGTAAATTTCATAATGCAACTTCGCACAGTACCAATGACTGCAAGGTTTTCAGACAGCAGTTGCAATCGGTAATTGAATCTGGGAGGATCAAGTTTGACAACTCTAAAGCTCAGAGGCCGATGAAGATTGATCAACATCCCTTCCCAGCAAACATAGTGGAGGCTATAAACAAGACCAAAGTGTTGACATCGGTAAGCGCTAAGAGGAGAGCATCGGTGGATCCTAGAAATCAAGCAACTACCGATGACTTGAAGGGGAAAGAGATAGTTGAAGAAAGCAGTAGTTCAAGAAGGCCTCCTAGACCAGCTCCGTACAGAATTCCAAGTAACCGCTATCGGCATCGGCAAGAGGAGTTGCGTTGGGAAGTGTGGCATCGGCACAAAGACCATTGGAGATGCCCCTTCTTCATCTATTGTTGGGAAGAAGGCATTAAATTGCCTACTGTTGATAGTTGCCCCGAGTGCAATGGTTATGATCGAACCGATCGGGCAGAAAGAAGGCCGCGCTATGGTGATCGAAGCAGATACATCGGTAAGCCGATCAGAGAAGGGATATCGGTACATGATCGGCTGGGGGCAGGACCAGTGTACATGAAAGGCTGGGCAGGAATGCTGACTGTTTGCTGATGAATCAAGAGGAGCTCGAGGAGATGACCAATGCAGGAGTCCCTGATGAAACAGTACTTTGCAGAGATCCCAATACAAATTGCCCAGGTCCAAGTGCAAAAATTTACCAACCTGTCTGGAAGACGAAGCTTCCTCAATGGTGCCCTAAAGGTCTAACGAGGACTCAAAAGAGGAAGATGCAATGTGAGCACAAAGAGGAAAGTTCCCGTGGAGCAAAAATTCAAGTATGACGGCTGAAGCGCAAAAATAAAGGTCCATCGGCAGACATTAACATGGTTTTCCTATTGCCGATGAGGCTCTTAGCACTTGCCAATAAAAATATATATATAGATAAAGTGCTTGTTTAAAAAGAATGTATCGGCACTACGTTAATGTGAAGTTTTACAAATTACCGATATATCACATTGCCGATGAAAAGGGAGGTTTACAAGTTCAACAATGAATGGATAGTTGATATCGCGCGCAGGCGAATTTGGTCAGCTTCCTCCAGTATCTTTGCATCTTCATCGGCATTGCCTTCAACTGGCTTGATCTTCTTCTTGAGCGCCAGCGTCTTGAGGACTTGGTTGTCTCTTTCTTGCTGAAGAGTTTTGACAGCTTCGGGCATTTGGGCCTTCTCATGATTTGCTGCGTCTAAGGCTCCTTCAATCTGTCTCAGCTCCGCTAGCAGGGCTTCTCTTCTTGCTGATAGTTGAGCAATCTTGTCCTCCAGATCTGCACAAGAGGCTTCTAGCTTACCGATGTCTTTGTGCTTCTCATCGGCAAGTTGCTTATGCTTCATCATGTCCTCCTGGAGTTTTGCCTGAGTGGCTCTATTGGCAATCCGCTGGGCAGCCCTCTGATACTGCAACTGCCGGCTCTCCAAATGTGCAGCTTGGAAGAGTGCTTCCTCGACATCGGCAGGAATATGACCTCGAATTCCTTTAAAAGTTGCTCTTGCAGAATCAGAATCCTGGATCAGTAAAGAGGTCTCCTGTTGCAACAAGGATAATAGCGTCTCCAGCTTTGACTTGGTTTTAGGTGATAGAGCTCCAAGGGTTGGAGCAGAGCTTTCTTCAGAATCTTCATCATCGGGAACAATCCCACTAATAGAGAAGGAAAATAGACTATCGGGGGAATCTTGCTCCTAAAAAGGAAAAGGTGATGTCAGCAGAAGAGCCCAAAGTGTTAAAGGTTATCTAAGAGAGTTAACTCACCTGTTTCAAGGCAATCTCTCACCTTTGGCTCGGAGAAACAACCTCAGATACAATTACCGATGACGTTTCTTGTGTTGGTACCTCGATTGGTTGCTGCTGCGACACCGACGCCGATGAAGATCCTTGTATGGGTACAATGGCCGATGGAAGAGCAGTTGCCGATGGAAAAGTCTGCACAGATACGTCAGGCGATATCGGGCGAGGCGAGGACGCCGACGGAGATGGTGTAAGTCTTGCCCGCTTGGATTGTGATTCTTCGCTCGATGAAGCCTTACGCTTGTGCTGTAAGATATCGGCATCGGACGGCTGGGGGGCATCGGCAATGGATGGCTGAGGAATCGGTACACTTGGGACGGTTGCCGATGCAATCACTCGGTGCTGCAAGAGAGACAGATGAGTAAAAGTGCCAATCCAATAATCAAGGTTTGAATAAAGAATACCTCTGGAGAGTCATCAAGGACAATAAGGTGGGGCGATGAAGGTGCTGCAGGTGGAGACGAAGGGCGAGTTACCGATGAAGATTCTAGTGGTGTAGAACTTGCGCCCTGAAATATGAAATCGGTAAATCACAGCAATCGGCATCTGCAAAAGAAAATGAGGTGGTTACCTGAGACGTCTGTGCCAAAAATGTGACCAATTTGGTGCTCTTCTTGGTACGACCACGGCCCACTAGAGCATCTAGCGAGGGAGCTTTATGGCTGATGATGGATACCGGGGAGATCGGTTGCAACCGTATGACTTTGCCGCTCTTACTTAATGTTGGAACTGGGTCATCAACCTATTAAAAAGGGGTTAGATGCCGATGAATCAAAGGGAAGGTAAAAGAAGTGCAGAATCCCTTATCGCATCGGCAGGGATGGCGTGATCGGGATCAATGAGGTTCCAATAAAAATGAGGAGATGCAAAGAATAGCTGCTCTTTCCATTCTTGCCACCATAATTTGAAGGATTCGGTGACGAAGGAAGCCGGTACCCAATTGGTCAGATCAACATCAGATGTATCGGCATCGGGAAGGAGAGTAACAATCTTGTGCCAATCCACACGGTTCGTAATAGTCTCTCTCGGTTTAATCACA
Source organism: Bothriochloa decipiens (assembly GCA_023333625.1). Classification (NCBI taxonomy): domain Eukaryota; kingdom Viridiplantae; phylum Streptophyta; class Magnoliopsida; order Poales; family Poaceae; genus Bothriochloa; species Bothriochloa decipiens. The sequence continues at coordinate 12,494 of JALGXP010001347.1, forward strand.
TCGGCAAAACAGAGGTTGATGGGCAGTTGTCCAAAAGCTAGTTTTCTTGCTGCTGTCGATGGATAATAGAACTCGTATGTGGGATTAATGTTCTTCTCGCTTCCAAATATGTTGACCAGGATGGCACGAAGGGTGATTATTGCACTAAGAATGTCGGCATCCTGGTTCAAAGCCTCATCGGTAAGGTTAAAGGAAAGAGGGAATCTTGCTGCTTCATCAACATACGGGACCCAGGCCCGAAGCTCAGAAGGGATGCCGATGTAGAATCTATGGAAGAGATTGCCGATCTAGACTCTATTTGCCTCTACCCCTGGTAATACTGCCAGTGCTTCTCCAAAGTTGATAGGGGGGCGCGTTGCCGATTCTTCTTCCCCGAGTTGATAATCTTCAGGAAGACTTCGAGGGAATTGCTGGGCGAACAGATCAATGTGGAAATACTTGTGCATATGGGCATTCAACCACATATTGATGAACCACCAAGGGCCTCCCAGGTTGATGATGGATTTGCCTTGCAGCAGCCTTTGTGATACTTGGTGAAGGAGATGGTAGACTGAGCCAAGAAGGTATTGGCCCAATGGGAGTCTGACGCCACTAGCCAACAGCTCTGCTGCCGGAAGGTGCATGTTGGTCGGTCCAACTGTTCTGCCGCAGAAAATAAATTTCTCAAGCCACATATTCAAAAAAGCTGAATTTCCCTGTGACTGACTGAACCAGATTTCTTATACTCGCTGATATAACCAGTCCAGCCACCAATGTTCCTGGTAGTCAGCCGATGCTCAGGTTTTCGCTGGAACAGTGAGTTGTCATCGGCAGATGAGATGTCCAAGCCAGTGAGCATGTACACATCGGCAAGGGTGGGAGAAGCTAGCCCATGTTTGAAGATAAAGGCATTCAGGGTATCCGACCAGAAATAGGAGGCGGCAATTAACAATGACTCATTCCTTTCCATATCGGTAATAGATATTCTAATGCACTGTTCTAATTTGCGTTCCGCCCAATATAGCTCCATTGGTCTGGCAACCCTCAAATACCAATCTTTCCATCCCTTGGTGGTTTTTGGCCAGGATCGGAAGGTATCAGTCCAGAATCCCAAGTCAAAATTCTGAGCTCTAAAGGGGATTCGATTGGTTTCTGCGTTTATGATGTCGGTTGGGTCTGGATTTCCCATTGGGCCTAGGCAGATGAAGTGATTCTGATGCGTTGGAATGAGAAGATTATTGCAAAGTTCCTGAGATTAAAGATTGGGAATAAGGAAGAGTCATGAACTGCGCGGAGAAGGAGAAACGAAATATCAGAGGATTGGTAAAAGAAGAAGACTAACCTTGGGGACGTCGAAGCGAATAGCCATAGCTGCAACGAAGATGGAGAAAACAAAGAATGCTAATGGAGGATAAGAATCGCCGTCAAGAGTGCTGCCGATCAGGATTGTTAAAGGATCGCCTGTTGATGTCGCCGCTGGAGAGAGAAAAACTAGGGTTTGAATCGCAGATGAAAAATGGGCCATGGCGGAGAAAGCATTATATGGGCCTGTTGGTACAGGATTTCCACTACCGCGCGCGCAACTCTCGAGGAGAAGTTCAAGCAGTTTGGGCAAGTATGACCTGGAGGAAATTTCGGCGCATAAAGTATTTTATACTCCAAAATTAGGGGCATGTGTTGACACCGTTTTTCGACACGTGTCAATAAGGATTGGGAGACTAAACTAAATCGGCAAGAAGGTGGTTATTCTCCAGTATTGCTTCTGAGTTGCCGATGGATGATTGCCGATAAAGGACATGTTGATCTCGTACATTGCCGATGAAGCCAGAGGGCTGTTGCCGATGGAGAGAGAGGCGTGGTTGCCGATGGAAAGCAGAGCTGAAGAACGTGGAAAGCAGAGCTGAATCATTATCGATGGGTTTTGTCGATGGAATCTACAGAGATGAGGAGCGTGCCGATAGAGGTTTCATCGTAAAGCAATGGATAAGGAAACTGACAATATTTATGCCAATATTTTAATAGTTTACTTTTGAGTCCGACCTTGGTACGAGTCATTATTTTTTATTCCTTAGAGATAAGACTTGTTTAGGTAATACTTT
>JALGXP010001348.1:0-14565 GCA_023333625.1 Bothriochloa decipiens
GGGGGCCGCGTCGTGGTGCTCAACACGGCTAACCTGCCCCTCGTCAAGGACGTCGGGCTCGGCGCCGACCTCGTCCGCATCGACGCCCACTCCATGTGCTCCCCCGGCTTCTCGTGCGACTCGGCGTACCAGGTCACGTACATCGTGCGCGGCAGCGGGAGGGTCCAGGTCGTCGGGCCGGATGGGAAGCGCGTCCTGGAGACCCGCGCTGAGGGTGGCTACCTCTTCATCGTGCCCAGGTTCCATGTCGTGTCCAAGATCGCTGACGCGTCCGGCATGGAGTGGTTCTCCATCATCACCACCCCCAAGTAAGTGCGTTGTTTCGATCGTTGATGTAGCTGTTGTGAGTTGACTGAATGTTGTTTGCTTTGCATTGCAGCCCGATCTTCAGCCACCTGGCGGGGAAGACGTCGGTGTGGAAGGCGGTCTCGGCGTCGGTGCTGGAGGCGGCGTTCAACACCACGCCGGAGATGGAGCAGCAGTTCCGGTCCAAGAGGCTCGACTCGGAGATCTTCTTCGCGCCTCCCAAAAGCTCCAGCTGAAGCATGCAGCAGCCGCCCACGCCCCACGAGGAGGAGGAGTTAGGAGAGGAGATTTGGGAGTCACGGTGCCGCCGCCGTCGTCGTAGGTCGTGGTTAATAAGAGTGGTGGTCGTCGTCGTCGGCTTCAGTGCGTCGGTCGGTCGGTAGTCTTAGCGTCGTCGTCAGTCAGGGTATTAGAGAAAGGTCACGTCGTTAATGAACTGCAAACTGCTTCGGAGATGAATATGATCTCTCGTTCACCACTTTTGTTAATTAATCATTATTATTGTGGTGGTTAAATATCGTCTCTGTGTCACTGTGTGTTTGTCTGTCTTTTTATTTATTTATTTACTGCTAAGAGTCTTCTCTCGCATTACTAATGCAAAAGTTGAGTTCCCTTCAAAAAAAAAAAATGCAAAAGTTGAGTTTGTCTCGTGGCGTTCTTGCCTGTTTCGTCCGCCGCGAGCCACGCTGTTCGCTTATCTCTGAATTGCCTCGACAGCATGTGCGGTATTATTATTCTTATTTATTATGCAATTCTAATAGTCATTGGTACATGTGAATCTTTCATGACTTCTTGTTCAGATCCAATATGTTTTTCATAAATTTGTGAAAAAATAGCCATTTTGTGAATCATAACTCCGTACCCTCTGCTTTCGTCTTTTATTTGCCAACATGTAGCTCTGGTTTGGAAACAACATAGCACTTGATTATCCTGTCATCCAGTTCTTACACTTGGTCCTATCTTTGATTCAGATTTCAGACGGTGCTTGTTTCAGGTTGTTACTGCTGATGCTAGTGCATCAGCCATCTCTGAGGGAGAGTACTGCGTGCTTTTTTCCCCATTGATCATCCTGAGTACTTTCAGCTACTAAGTTACATGCAACTCTCCCTTGTCCAGATTGCACGAACAGTAATGCCTTCCTTGGTCAATCAATTTGTGTTCACATTAGGTTTCTTGGATATTTTAATTTACCTGCTCGTGTAGAGCTTGTCAGTAGTTCCCGCTCCATCATATCATTAAGAGTGCTTTCGTGTGTGTTTGTGTGTGGTGTGGAGCTTATCAGTAAAGTAGTTCCTGCTTCTAGTTTCAGAATATTCAACATTGTCACGCTGATACGACGATCAGTAGACTAGTTACTCCCTAAAAACGCCAATCTGTACTATGCTCCCATATATGCCAGATTAGGGTTCCAAAGTGTTTGATGCTCATTAGTCATAAGTTGGCTTCCAAAGTGTGCTCCTTTTGCTGTACGACTTTACAAGAATTAGATATTTCTTTTTGCATAAATAAACTGCTTGATATTTCTTAAACCATGGATAGCACCCAGAGCGGCGCGGGACACGGTGTCCTGCTCGAGCGACGGGTCCAAATGAGCTAAACAACACCTCCCGCCATGGTTTTGGTTTAAAAATTGAAAATTTTCTGCACACTAACTTTTTTTCAGATTGAATCTTTTTTTTTTCGACTAACTTTTTTTAGACTAAAACTAGGTGTATTAGAGTGTCTTCTTCTATCTTTTTGAAACGACGTGTCTTCCTCTATCTGTCGTCAGAAGTACACCAACCTATCGTGGTCGTGGTCTATCCCACTCTCGCTAAGCTAAGGTCTTCACTCCGAAGGATGCTCAACGAACCCAAGTTTGTACTGCATGGCCCAGACACAAAGGTCAGAAATGTTTGTACTACGTATATTGCAGCAGCCAAGCGGGGTCCCACACCCGCAGCTCTGTATCATTATCGTGAGCTTTTGCTGCCGCGCGTGGTGCTGCCCCATTGCGATCTGCAGTCTGCACGTCCCAGTCGCGGGGGTCACTACACGGCACACGCGCGCGAGGACGGATAGCGGCGCACACATGCACCCCTTTTAGAGTGTCACTGTTCTTCTTCTTCACCCTTTCCTTCTTCTTCTCTAGCACGCCTCCGCCGCCAGCCGCCCCCGCCGCGGCCGCGCGAGGGCTCGCCGGTGTGGCGCCCCCTTCTTCCACCTTCCCCGCCTTGCTTTCGCCGCCTCACTCACCGCCGGCCGAACCGCCACCGCCGCCGTGTCGACGACCGCCGCCAGGCCGGGCGGGCGGGTTCTACAGCCGGGGAGAGGATAGAGGAACTCGATACCTCGCCGAAACCCTAACCGCCGCTGCCGCCTCGTCGACCTCGCCGGAACCCTAATCTCAGGGGAAGGCAGCGCCGCCGCCTCGTCCACCGCCCCGGCCGCGGCGCCCTCGCCGCCAGCCGCTCCACCCACAACCCGCCCGCATGCGCCGCCTCGACCGCGCCCGTGCGTGCGCTGCCTGGTCGCCCCCCCCCCCAACCGCCCGTAACCGCCACGTGCGCCGCTAGCGCAAGTAGCACGCGTGCGCGAAATAGCGCTTGGGCCCAGTCGCAGCTAGAGCTTCCACATAGACTGTAGATAGGAAACTCCCCTACACGATTTGCATTTGCACTCGAGTCCCCTATACGAGGCAACTTTATAGCGTGCTCCTGCTGCTGCTGAGGGTGGGTTCACGTGTTAGGGCGTACATAACGGCAAGCAAGAAATAACGAACGAAGAGATATTATAAAAACCAAAAAAAATACCAACTATGCTCCCTTGAAGGATAGAGAGCAGAGTGTGTCAGCGACATTGAAGTTCTTAAAGTCTGTGTGAGCCGTTGCTTGAAGAAGCGCTAGCGAGTGTACATTTTGTATTATCTCTCGTCCACGTGGATTAAAATAGAATAAACGCTACCGCCATAGCCCACCACTGCAGACACCCTTAGCGATGACCGAACTTGGCCATAAAATGGAGCCCCTATACGCGACAACTTTATTATACATGCTACATTACTGTCCGTCTCATGCTACACACAATTTACTGAAGATTGTTTCAAAATCATCAACACAATCCAAGCTTGGTCATGAAAAAAGTTGGGCCAATATGATATGAATTGCAAAAAAAGAACAAATTAGTGTTTCATCACCACTTGAAATGGTCAAACTAAGACATTCATTAAGGAGTTGGGGGAGGAGGGGGCATATGCCCCACTATGGCCCTCGCTAAGCCTTCGCCTATGGGGGCGGAAGTAGAGCGGCGATAGGAGAGGCGAAGCAGCAAGTAGCAGGAGAGGTTTGCCGGTAGTCGCAACGACTTCGTGATGCCCTTGAAATCGAGCACGCTGCCATGTTGTTGCCGGCGGTGGTGCGGCGCCCCTGGAAAGCAGCAGGAGAGGTTTGCCGGTAGTCGCATCGCATTGCGGATGCGGGACGCTACGGCACCGTTGGGCTACGCGGACAAGCCGCGTCGACCCGCTCCTCTCCCACGGGTTTGCGGCGTGGGTTGATGTCGGATCGCAGCGCGCCCGCGCGGTTTGCATCCCTACTTGTGCCACCGGTGCAACAGGGTCTGTTTCCCATGATGAGATCAAAGGCGGGATCTCGAGAGCCTTGGGGGGAGGCCGACCATGATCATCTTCCCGTTGGGCTTGAGCAGGCCCTTGAACGGCGCCACTGTCACGTTCGCCGACTCCGTGTTGATGATGTCATCCATGGAGCTCGCCTCCTCCTTGATATCGTCGCCATCGAGCCGGTGCAACGCCTCCTCCTTCACTGGCAACGTGCTGATGACGGTGGCCTTCATCCCGAACGCTTGCTTGGCGAACTTGACGACGACGTGGCCCAAGCAAGCCCTAACACGCCGACGTGCTTCCCGGGCCTGTTCAGGCCGTGGTGCTTCATGGGGCCGTACAAGGTGATCCCCGCGCACAGCAGCGGCGCGCCGCGGTCTAGCGGCATCCCGTCGGGGAACCGCACCATGAACCGTGAGGGCACCGTGACGCTGCTCGAGTAGCCGCCGAAGAAGGTCAAGGTGGCGCAGCGAGTACAGGGAGGGAGGGGCAAGGGGCCGGAGAAGGCATTCCCGGCCAGGGAGAGGTTCTGCGGTGCGCGCATCTCGGCGAGAGTACCTAGCTTGAGCTCCCTAGCTAAGCCAAGGCTGTCGGGCGCGATGCCGGCCACCGCATCGTCGTCACACACGTCAGTGATGCCCTTCTTGAAATCGAGCAACGTTGTCATGTCGTCGACGGCGGCGGCGCGGCACCCGTAGAAAGCAGCAGGAGAGGTTTGCCGGTACTCGCATCGCATCGCACGTCCTTGCGGATACGGGACGCTGCGGCACCGTTGGACTACGCGGACAAGCCGCGTCGACCCGCTCCTCTCCCACGGGTTTGCGGTGAGGGTTGATGTGGGATCGTGGCGCGCGTGGCCCAGCGGATTAGCGGCTTTGCATCCCTACACGCAGACAAGTTCCGTTGTTGTGGCTTATCTCTGAATTGCCTCGACAGCATAAACAAAACCTTGCGATTGGTTGATGGGCGGTATTATTCTTATTTATTATGCATTCTAATAGTCATTGGTACATGTGAATCTTTCATGATTTCTGTCTTCTTGTTCAGATCCAACATATTTTTTCATAAATTTGTGAAAACAATTAACCATTTTGTGAATCGTAATTTCGAACCCTGCACTAGATAACTTCAGGATGGCATAGGCTTTCCTGGTCCTATCTTTGATTCAGACGGTGCTTGTTTCAGCCTTTCAGGTTGTTACTGCTAGTGCCAGTGAACCAGCCATATCTCGGAGAGAGATACTCTATAGGAGCACTGCACGATCTGAGGGAGCTGCGTGCTCATCCTGAGTATTCTCAGCTACTCTGCTACGTGCAACTCTCCTTTTCCAGATTACATAAGAAGTGATGCCTCGGTCACTCAACTTGTGTTCACATTAGCTTTCTTGGATATTTAACTGTTCATGTAGAGCTTGTCAGTAGTTTGTATGTATGTGCTAACTTCTAGTTAAGGATATTCAACATTTGTCATGCTGATATGCCAATCAGTAAATTAGTTACTCCCTATCCCTAAAAAGGCCAATCTGTACTATGCTCTTATACCAGATCAGGCTTCCAGTGTTTGATGCTCATAAGTAGGCTTCCGATTTCCGAAGTGCGCTCCAATTGGCATTAAATTACCGCTATTCTCTAGCTTTAACTCTAATTCTTCATTACACTATTATTCCCGTAATACTAGGGTCAATTCGTTTATAATAGTAGGGGCTCAATCAATCACTAAAACAAAACAGAGTGCACAACTAAAAGTGCTTCATCTTTGAGATGAAAGTTGATGAGGAATCTATCTCGTATGGGCAACATACAAAGCCCTTAAGTTTGCCGATTCGCCTGATACGTCCGCTGCTCTCGATGTCGATGAGGATCTCCTGGTCCGACCACATGGCCACCACGCACCTGCTCCGCGGGCAGAAGGCACTCAAATAGATCGACCGTACGACGTCGTCGCCGGCGTCGATTGATATTGTCCGGTGCAGAGTCCACTGGGCGACGTCGTTGGCGTTGTCGGACAGCACCCACACCTGGATACTAGGGCCCCAAAGTCTCCGTATCAAAGACAGCCGCTGACCGTCGCCGGACGTTGCCGGATGGATGAGGAGGCCTCGGGATCATCGGAAAGATATCGATGCTGCTGGCTTTGCCTGGGCGGCAGTTCCGTAATCCATGTCCGGCCAGGGCAGACGTCGAGGCCAAACACACATATGACGACGGCAGCCTCAGGCCCGGCTAGCCAGTACACAACAGCGTCCTGGCAGACCACCGTTCTCCGGTCATCCGTCGTCAACACACCGAGGCCGGCGGGCACGACCAACTCGTCGCCACAAGACTGGACTACTGGGCTCCACACCCAAGCCTTGTCGCCGGACGTGGAGAAAGGTTTTTTTTTTTCCGTGACCGGGCCTTCACCCTTTTTTATTAAGAGGAATAAACAAAAAACAGCAACAGGACGTCAAACTACTGATGTTAGCAAGGTGCACACATCGAATGACAGACCAGAGTTTAAAAACCTAGCTACTGGATAGAGCATAAAGCATTACATATTGAACAAATTTTGCGACCATAGCAGCTACTGAGCCGAGGCCTCTAGCGCCCAGTCTTGGCCCTCCCCGATCGCAGCCTCTTGCCATGAAACAGAGCCTGCATAGCCTACTCTACGTCACCCACCAGTGTGACCTGGAACGCGTCCTGGTGAAACTCCTCGAACGTTGTGTCATTAGGACGTTGCATCTCAACCTCATATCCGAGCTTTCACATGAGGACCATCCTTGCCTGCGCTTCTGGCTTGTTGAGCTTGTTCTTGGCAGCCAAGCGGGCACTACGTTTGGGCAGTCATTCCAACGTGTCTTCGCTGGGACCCTTCTTAGTGATCTGCAAGTTCTGTGTGGAGAGCAGCGACGGCATCAACGGCTTCATGAAGGAGTTGATGAAGTCGTCGACAGATGCAATGCTGTCAGGCACATCCGCATTGGCGCACCCCATCCGCAACGACGTTTGAATTAGCAGCGACGTCGGCGCACTGGTCGGTAGCAACTAGCCCACCAGTGTCGTCGATCGATCGGGGCTCAACGGCTTCGACGATGCATGGAGCAGTGGCCTCATCGGCGGGCGCCGAGAGCTATGCGGCGGCGTGGGGGCCGTCCTCGACGAAGGCCGCGACAAACGGAGCGGCCTCCACCGCAGTTGTAACATCACAGATGTTAGTAAGCAATTAAAATTATAATCAAGTGTGTTATCAAGCATAATCATTGAGCATCATGACATAAATGCATTTATGTTTTAATAATGTCTTTTATGTGGTGCTTTGTTTTATACATGAAATGATGAGTTGATTGCTAATTCAAAAACCATTTTTAAAATCCTGTTTTATCCCTCTTCCTATATTTCAAAATCTATAAGGAATTTTAAGATACTCTCAAAATATGGTTTGTATATCTTGACAAGAGCTACAATTTTGGTTTTAAAGTTTTTTAAGTTTCCAAAAATAATTGCAAATGAATTTGAAAATACAGTTTTTCAACATTTGTCCCCTTTTTATTTTAAATCCATATTTCAAAAATTGTGCATAATTTGGGAAAACTTTGTATATAAAAAATATTTGATTTGAAAAGTTGAGAATTTCATAGATTTAAATATTTTCAAGTTATATTAAAAAATTAAAAGTAATTTTAAATATTTGTTTCTAGGGGTTTGCTTCCCTTTTGAATTTAAATTCATATTTCAAAATATATGCATTTTTGAAAATATTTATTAAATGAAAAGTGTATCTCTTGAAAAGTTATACAAATTTTATTTTTGGAGATTTTCAAATTTATAGATATTTTTGGGAGTAATTTACAAAGTTCAGTCAGTGGTAGTTCTGTAGTTTCGCGGAACAGTACCCCCGACGGGGCTACTCCTCTGCCTGGCTGCCACGTCGTCGTCGTGCTCAATTTGGCCGCGTCTCCGAGACCTCCTGTGCTGGCAGCTGCGTGGCCACGCCCGCGAAGGCTCCAGGCACTCCACCATCTTCTCCTTTCCCTTTATAAGCTGAGCACCGGTCGCCGTCCCTTTCTTTTCTCTTCTCTGCTCCTTCACCGACGAGTTCGGTCGCCGGTGAAATTCATCACCGTTACTGCAGCTCCGCTCGCTCTATCGCGCAGCTAGCATCGCCACCTTCTTGTGCATCATTTGAGCCCGCTTGCGCCACCCAATTCCTTCATACTCAGCCACGGGCGCCATTACCGTCGCGGCGATGCCGCCATGGCCGCCGAAACCGTCTTACCGTGGCCAGGCACCGTTGGCCAAGTTTTTCCTCTACCGTCTGCACCGCCAGCGTCTCCACATCCTCTTGTAGCTCGAGCGATCGTCATCTTCCTCAGGAGAGGTCCAGACGTGTGGGAACGCCACTGCCACCGCCGTTTCGCGCCGTCATCCTTGCCGTCGACGCGGACAACCGCCTCTGCTCCATATCCGCCCCAACCGAGCACATCATCTCCATACTCGTGTAGCGTTGCACCTGCCCATCCCCTCCTCCGGCTGTCTCCTTGCCGGAGAGCCGCCGTCGTTATGCCGCATCACCGCCAAGCCGCCGGCTCGCGCAGCCACGCCGCCTCGGGCCGAACCGGGACAACGAGCCAGTTCTCCTTGTCACCCTGGCGCTCCCTAACCACTCTGTCACCGTCGGGAAACACTCCCATCGCCGGAAATCGCGGTCCTGATGCCCTCCTCTGTTTCCATTCGCGCCAAGGACCACGTGCGACAATTCTACAAAAGGCAGGGGCCTAACTGCGAAGTCCATACTCAGGTGAATAGTGCCCTGAGGGCCTATTTGTAATAACTTTTCTCAAACTTCGGAAATTCATATCTGGAGTTTTCTAACTTAGTTTTTGGTGAACCAAATTTTGTTGTGTTCCTTGTGATGTCTAGTTTTTATTAAAAATATGAAACATGCCATATTTTGTAGTAAAATAATTAGCTATGTTTTATGCCTTTATTTTATGATAGAAAGGAAGAAAATTCATATCTCATGCTATGTAACTTATTTTGACTTGAAATTTTTATGACATGTTTCTTATACCATGTGTGTGCTGTAGTAAAAATATTGTGGTCATTGGATGCACTATGCTAATCTTTTGATTTATCTTGTTTGTTTCTTATTAAATAGTTTATAATTATAATAAAAATGTATAAATAAAAAATATGGTTCCTTTATGATGCTGTTATGTCATGTTAACACCTAATATGACTATGTGATTTTAGAATATGTAGAGTTTTTATATTTGTCTTGTGTAATGCTTTTAAAATGGTTTATAATTAGTTAGTTAATTAATCTTGATATGCTTTCACCAATGCATTGCTGTGCATCATGTCATACATTCCATCATGTTAAAGCATGCATTACTTCATTACATGTAGTTATTTAGAGCGTGAGTTGGATCGTGGTACACTTCGGAAAGTACCATTCACCTCTGGAGATGGAGACGTGGATCCAGGATGATTGGTGTCGACCATCCCTGGTGTTGGTGTCAAGTCTGATATTTGGAATCTAACTTCTATGCAACACAGGCAAGCCCCGGATGCATTTAAAATTCTTCCTTGATTTTATAAAGTTTTTATCACTTTATTTATGAAATGTTGCATTAAGTAATAGGAGTTGAGTGATAACCCACCAATTGCATTACCTGTCTTATTTCCATATTCCTTGTTACCTGTTTTTAAAAAATGCTTAGTTATGCTTAGCCCTGCTTAATTAGTAGGTTTTCAAAAATAAAAAGAATGAAAAAGATGAGGTTGGCTTTACCTGTTGGAATCATGATGATAGTTAATAAGTCGAGTCCGGACGGTTAACTTGCATTGGGAAAGAAATCCCTCTGTAGTGTTTCCGTGTGTTCATGCCATAGGTCCCGTGTCAATGGTGAATCAGTGATATCGAGAAATTAGAAAATCCACATGCATGAAGTGATATACAGTGGGCCAGAGTCCCCACGTATGTCATGGAATGATATATAGTGGGCCAGAGTCCCCACATATGTCATAGTGTGGTATACCGTGGGTTTAAGTTCCCATGTATATCGGTACACTAGGTCTAAGTGCTCATGTGTATCATATGGTGATATATGGCTACGGTTGTTATCTCGGTATATCTGTGATCTGGTATGCATCGGAGTTAAAGTCTCTGGTATCCCAGTGATCTAGGTCCCAGCTGGGTATAAAAATGGATTCGAATCGCCGTTGCTTCTCAGAGAAGAAGACTCGATCGGTGTTCATCATCGTAGTAACAACTTGAACAATGATAAGGTTTCAAAGTGAAGATGCTTGGTAATCTTGAGCTAGAGCAAAATAACTTTACTTTATGTTATATCTAATGATGAGTTAAAACTTGATCCACAAGAGCTTTTCTGCAAAAATTCCTACAAGCCTTACCTTATCCCACCAGCCTGCATTCCTGAGTCTTCACCCCTCTTTTTTGTCGGGTCAGTCTTGTTGAGTACTTTTGTACTTAGGGTTTGTTGAACCCCTGTTGCAGGTGCTAATTGGTGTTCAAATCAAGTTCATGTCGGTGGGCTCGACGTGATCTAGTTGTACTCTCCCGACTTAGGCGCTCTACCTAAGTTGTCTTCTGTAGTTCTTCTCTGCTTCCGCAATTGAAATTAAGTTTGTATAAGTTAACTTATTCATATTTTGTAAATTCTATGTTATCATTTTTTCGTACTCTGATATATATATTTTTAACAAATATTGTATTATTGGAGCTACTCCTTTATTGATTCTGGTATGAGTTGTTAAATGTGGTTTAATCGGGGTCCTTTGAGGGCACCCGACAGGGCTTTCTAAGTTGTATGGGACACATGCATGGCTATTAGAGGTCTTTGAGACAATGATAGGTGCATGTGGGCCATATAATTTAGGAGGTTCTGCCACAGCAGTCCTGCCTGCCTCCGCCTCTTCGTCCATGGGATTGAATTCCTTGCGTGGCGGAGGGTCCGTCGCGGGCTGAGAGGCCACCTACAGCTGCACACCACCTTCCTACAAAGGAGCCTTACGACCTCCGGCCACCCACATGGTCACCTCAAATTTCAAAGCAAGGTGCGCCAGGAGCTCGTCCAACGCGGCCGTGTCAGTAAGCGTGAGAAGAACAAGAGGGGCAACGGTCTCACCAGCCGGGGCAGCAACACTCTTGATGATGGAGGCCTCGACCCTAGGATGGCCTACGTCATCCAGAGGTGGAAAAAGTTGTGGCGACGTGGTCGACGATGTAGACGGCGCGGACGACAACTACCTCTGCGAAGGTGGGACGACCTGAGGTGTCACCCTTGACGACTTGGAGTCCGCCGAATTGTGGTCCACCGAGGACATCCGGCTGTGACCACGCACCGGTGTCCTGCGAGGCAGCGCTCGGCCACCCGTTGCCACCGTGCACGCTCTGGCCCGATATCCGGCACACCGACACCGCAGGCATAGCGACATGGAATGGCATTGAGCAGCGATGTGACCCCGGGCGAGACAGTTGAAGCAGAGGCCCGCCAGCTCTGGCGGGACTGGGCGTGCGACCTTCACTAGTCGGCCCCTGCCCGGCCTCTTGCCAGCACCCTGGGCCGATCGGCCTCTTGCCCTGACCGCTGTGGAAGCACCTGCTACCAACCGTGAACTTCCGGTGCAGTGGCTCGACGGGTGGGGGCCTAGGCGCAAGTGAGCCGGGCGTCGGTCCGGGGCCGGCGGGTCGGGGAGGCCGGTGACGGAGGCCTTCTTGTTGTGGCGACGATGCCTCTGCCGATGCCTCTCGGGGCGTTTGGCGGGAGGCCCCGCAGCGCGTTGAGTGACCTCCAAGTAGCTGAGTCCCCAGGCGTCCATTGGTGGGTGTAGCAGAAGCGCACCGTCGACGGCGCCCAGCGAGCTCGCGACGCCGGTGCCGGCTGCGGCCCCCCTCGCTCGTGGTGCTCTCTACCTCAAGAGCGGGGAGAGCCCCAGCCCCGTCGCCTTTAGGCGCATCAAGCTCAGTCGACTGTGGGATGCGTCGGCGGGCGGAGAGGAACACAGCCGGCGGATGCACGTCATTCTCCTCGTCCGAGCAGTCTTCAATGGTGACCTCATCCCAACGCTGAGATTTCGATCTCCCAGTGGAGGGAAAGAAGGGGGGTGCGGCAGGGGAGAGGGCCCTACCGTGGCCACCAGAGGAGGAGGAGAGGTCGGAGGTGGCAGCCGGCGCCGGGGTGGCCTGCGGCTGGCTGGGCTGGGCGGTGACGGTCACAAAAGGGAGGGGAGGGGGAGGAGGAGGAGGAGGAGGAGTGGGAAGACGAGGAGCGGTGGAGGAGGTCAGGCGAGGTTGCGACGCGTCAGAGACCGGCGTTGCAGCAGGAGGAGGCGGCGGTGGCATGCCAGTGTGCGCGCGCGACTTGTGGTGGCGAGGGGGGAGAAAATGAGCAGGTGCGGCGCGAGAGCGGCGGGTCCGCACGGGGAGCTGTCGGCGCAGTCTAGCACAGCGAGAGGCACCAGCGGCGGCGGCGCGGCTATCACCGCAGGAGCTGGGGGCTGTACTAGCGGCGAATGCGTGCATGGGCCCACACCACCGGTGGCAGAGCCACAACCCGAAGAGCCCGTCGGCACAGACGGCGCTGGCGACACGCGGAGGCCCCATGGTGCGGGGTAGCACCGGGCGACTGGGACAGCGCCCGGACCTGTGGATCCGGGCGCAATGAGGCCGCAGTGGTTGGATCCGGTCCCCCCGGCGTAGGTGGAGGGCCGGCAGTGAGCGGAGGCCCCATGGCGCGGGGGAGCTCCCGGCGGCAAGGACAGGGGCTGGACCGTTGGATCCGGGCGCGACCGGGCCGCGGTGGCCAGATCCGGTCCCCCGGCATCGGAGGAGGGCCATCAACCAGCGGCGATGGAGCTCGGGCGGCTGCCTCCCCCGAGCGACCCGGAGGTGGAGAGGGAGGTTTGGGAGAGGGAGGTTTGGGAGGTGGAGATGGAGGGGGGACGCTGGTGGATGCGGGCGTCGGGGCCAGGGCGGCCACCGGCGCAGTCGCCGCCGTCGCACTGGCCTCCGCCAGGAGCAACGGTCAGGAGAAAGGGGTCCCTCGACTCTATCTCATGTGGAGAAGGTCTGGTACGCCAGAGTCCCTTCATCCAGAGAGAGATGATAGTTATACCCTCTTCTGTACACGGCGAGTATCCACACCGCCGGCGGTTCGGAGGGTGAGGAGAGAGCAAGATGTACTTGGTGTGCCAGACTGCTGTGGCGGGGATCATGGTGCAGTATCCGGTCACGGGGTTGCACAAGCAAAGAAGGTTGATGCTTGTTCTTGTTTCGAGCAGGATGAAGCCGTCTTTGGACGACAACACCGTTGGGAGCGCGGCGGATGCAGGCGCCGGTAGCAAGGAGTTGGCAGGAGGCATCCGCTTACGGCCGCTGCCGCCGCCGGCGCCTTTCGACGGGGTCCGAAGTGCGGACTGGAACGGCCCCGGCGTGCGCCGCAGCGCCTGCAGGCACGCTTTCCCTACTACGTCGTGGTGGAAGATGCCGAGCAGCAGGCTAGGGCCAAAGAAGCGGTCGAGGTGAGGACCGAGGATCGAGACATTGTCGACGATGGCGCGCCGCCATGGCTTGCAGACGCCGGCGCAGCAGACCACCGCGTCGGGTTTCAGACGGAGGAGGATCTCGAGGAAGAGATCAATCGGTAGCGATGCAGCCCACGTGTCCACGGCGTCCGGCGATCCATGTGAAGATGACGACGGTGCATGCTTGGACTGTGGAAGCAGGCAGCTGAGTAACTTCCGTAACATTATTACTGGCGAATATTTATGACGTAGATCCAAATTTGCGAGTGCCTGATTCAGTTATATGTGTAGTCCTATATATGTGCCAGTGTCAGATGCAAATCAAGTTGCATACTTCAGTGTATGGAAAACTAATAAACTTATTATATATAGATCCAAACTCTGAACTAGACCGTTCGGGTCACATTATTGTCTATATATAGACTTTACAAAATCATACTACCAAATACATTACATATTTAGTTTTCCAATTTACATGATTTTGCAATATGTATCTACACATTACCTTAGATATTTTTTTAGACCTTTTAAGGGATTAAGTGATCTCCATCTACTTTTTTATTCCATGTATGTCCGAGGAAAAAACTCCGGTTGGTGAAATGGCATGGGCGCATGGCAATTCAAATACAAACAACTCATATATTCACACTTAGTATATATTTTTCACACTTACCAACGAACTTATGACACATTTGATTTTGTGTGGTCTTCCATAGATATCTTTTAGTTTACTTTCTATATATTCTAGAATGCCTTTCCAAAAGAAAGAGAAATATAAATATTTGCCCCTGAGTTTGTGTGCCTCTCGATTTAACATTCATCAATTCGCAAATATAACCATAGGCACACCAATTCTTTGAATCCGAGAGATTCTCTCTTTTCCTCTCCTTTTCTAATTCCAGCAAATCCTACGCACTGTTAGGGGCACAGGAAAGGACCTTTCTACCCAGATCTGGCTGTCTACTCAAGCTGTGTGAGCGCTCGCTGGGGTCGATCTCACGGTCCCTTAGACCGGATGAGCTAGACAACACCTCCCTCCATGGTTTTAGTTTAAAAACTGAAAATATATGTTCTGCACACTAGTTTTTTTTTAGATTAAAATTAGAAGCACGTATAGTGTCTTTCTTCCAT
>JALGXP010001349.1:0-14552 GCA_023333625.1 Bothriochloa decipiens
TTCCACATGGTAGCCTAGTGCTTCGGGTGTGCTGGACTCTTTTTTTTTACAACGAGCCTCTCCGTGTTGAAGCCCTGAAACTGTTTTGCTTGTAAGCTCCCTGTGTTTCCTACAAAGACTTTGTCGGGTCTAGCGATTTGGTTTGCTTCAACATGAAGATGGTACAGTTGTAGCAAGGCTCACCCCTGCTGCTTCGCAAGCCATTCGTGGGACACAGGAATTTTACTCGGCTTTTGCTGGCCTTGAGAAATATCTTGCCAGTGTACCTAAATTCGATGTTGCTACTATCAACCCATTTGCTGTACTCTCCAAGCATAGCATTCTGGATGATGTTACAAAGGCGCCCCGAAGCGTGACCCTCACAGCACAGCTTGTCCCGAATCCTCCCATGCCTACTTCTCTCTAACCGAATCATTTTTGCTAGGCTAAAGTGTTGTTGCCTAACCAAGAATGTTTGGGCATTTGCCTATTTGATATGTTTGAGCTCCTAGCAATCTTCTTTTATAGGGTGATTTGGGTGAGGTACTTGGGAAATTGATGCGGCCTTGACTGCTGTGCTTTGAATATCATGTATGTTTTTGTACAAGTAGTAGGTCACCGGCTTTATTGCCTTACTGTCGTGATTATTGAACGTGTGCTATCGTATCTTTTCATGTCAGGCAATATTATTTGTAATTATTACTTTGCAGTTGACACCCTTGTAAGTGGGGTATTGGTTCAATTGGCGCATACAGTGGGCCACGATGAGCATCGTGTTCGGCGATGTTCGGGATCCATTTTTGGTATCCCTTTCTACGCTTATTCGCAACTGCTCAGCTTATTGTAGAGTTCATTCACTAGCCATACTCGGCTGGCGTTTTACGGCGATTATTTTTGGTGCCTATTTTTGTGCGCTTTAGCGCGCTGCTTTGGCATTTTTGCTGAAGTCACTCATTTGTCATTTTTGGCTGATGTTTTATGGTGACCATTTTTGGTGCCCACTTAGTTGCTCGCAACCTAATTTTGTGCTACCGAATATTAGAGCGACCGACTTGCGTCGCTCTTTTTCGGTGTTTCTCGGCTCTGAGTGCAAAATTTTTTCGGGGAACCGAATGCAATCAAATAACAGGGGTACAAAGGGCTGCCTCATTAAAAAACCTCACACCTTCGAAAAGGCTTCCCCTGTGAGAAAAAAGAGTGCAGACCCCCAAATATCTTTAATTGTATTGATGAAAGTAGAAAAGAAAATTACAACCCAGTTCGGGCGATTGTGCTTCGTGCATAGAAATGCCGAAGGTTATCAACATTCCAAGTGTGAGCGTATACGACGCCTTCTTCATTCATCAAGGTGTACATGCTTGGCTTGATCATCTTCGCCACAATGAATGGCTCGTACCATTGCGACTATAGCTTCCCTTGCTTGTCTGGGTGCCGAATGAGAACCATGTCCCCAGGGTATATATTCTTTCTGAGAACTTTTTTGTCTCTCCACCTCTTTGTTTCATGGTGATACTTGTCAAGGTTCTCTGCTACTTTGAGTTTCCGAAGCTCAGAGGTTTCAAATTCCACGTATCTTTGGATTGGTGTGGTGGCGGCTATTTCAGTCCGGAATGAACCCAGTTTCATTTCTTTCGGGGTGACAGCCTCTTCACCGAACAAGAGCTTAAATGGTGTGAAATCAGTTGCCCTTGACTTGGAGACATTGTGAGCCCAAACAGCAGTGACCAGGACTTGAGCCCATTCTCCTTTTTCTTTGTTATCATTGATGATCTTTGAGACAGAGGTGAAAATTTCACCGTTTGCTCTCTCGACTACACCATTTAATTCGGGATGATTGACCGACGCGAAGGACAATTTGATGCCAAGTTCTTAGCAGAAGGTTCTGAACTACGACAAATCAAACTGTTTCCCGTTGTCCACCGTGATGTATGCTGGCACCCCAAATCTACAAACAATTCTCTGCCAAACAAAGTTGATTAGGGTGATCGATGTTATTTTTGCCAATGCTTTAGCCTCTATCCACTTAGTGAAGTAATCGAGCGCGACAGCAGCATATTTCAAGTTTCCTGGCATCGCGGGCAAAACACCTACAATTTTCACCCCCCATCTTTGCAACGGCCAAGTTGGTATATGGGTGAAGTTGGGCTTGCTGGTAAATTCTACTTCTTTGCAAACATCTAACAAGCTCGGCATCTCTTGACTATCTGCTTTGCATCTTCGGCCGTGGTCGGCCAATAGAATCCTTGCCTCATTACTCTGTGTGCTATTTCATGTGGCCCTCTATGAGCCCCACACATGCCCAAATGTATCTCACTTAACAGCTGAACACCTTCATCTCTGCTGATGCATTTCAGCTTCGGCGCCACCACTCCTTCTTTGTATAAAGTTTTGCCTATGATTGAATACTACTTCATGCGGGATAATATTTGGTGCTCTTCTTTCTTTGACATATGTTCATATGTGCTGGTCAAGAATGCCCAAATGGGTGCCCTCCAGTCATCGCTTGCGATTGCATGTATTGCTACTGGCTGATCCTCTTCTTCTTTGATAGCCTTGATTGTCAGGGTCTGGTAAACGACATCCAGTGGTAAGGGCTCATTCTGAGCTGCTGCTTTTGCCAGCTCATCAGCTTCGGCATTCTTGGCTCGTGGGATATATTTTAAGGTGAAGCCGAGGAAATGCTTTTCCATCCACCTGACAGCTGCCAGATATTTGATTAGATCATTTTCTCTGGCAGTGTACTCTTTTTGCACGTGACCCATAACCACTTGCGAATCGGACTTCATGATACATCTGCATACACCCAATGCTCTCAGTTTCCTGAGGCCCAGCAAAACTGCTTTCTACTCCGCGATGTTGTTGGTTGTCAGAAATTGTAGCCTGGCAGCATACCAAATCTTCGGGCCATGCAGTGGTGTAAGTACCGCTGAGATGCCAGCGCCTACGGAGCACCAAGCTCTATCATAGTGCATGGTCTAGACTGGCTCTTTGAACTGCAAGGTCGTGTCATCTGCTTTGGGTGTCCAATTGGCTACGAAGTCAGCGATCACTTGAGATTTGTTGCGGATCTATGCTCAAAATCTACCATGAACTCATTTAGCTCAGCAGCCCATTTACCGACTTGGCCTATGGCTTCGGTATTACGGAACAGGGAATCCAAAGGCTAGGCAGACAGTACCCGAATATGATGTGCCTGAAAATAGTGCTTCAGCTTTTGGGAAGCCATGACCACGGTATACACAACTTTCTCAAGCTCGGAATAGTTTAGCTTCGCGCCGGATAGAGTTTCAGACACGAAATAGATCGAGAACTGCTTCATTTTTCCTTCATGTTCTTTGTCCTCTACCAGCACCATGATTACTGCCACTGGTGACACTGCCAGATATAACAATAGTACCGCATCCGGTGTGGGCTTGGACAAGGTGGTGAACTTCATCAAAAAAGCTTTCAGATCATCGAACGCTTGTTGTTGCTTCGATCCCCATTCAAATTTCTCGGCCTTCCTTAGCGCCCTGAAGAAAGGTAACCCTCTTTTGGCTGATCTCAAAATGAATTTGCCCAAGGACGCGATTCGACCGGTCAGCTTCTGGATTTGTTTCTTAGATTCAAGTGGCTTCATGTTCACTATGGCTGCTATCTTGTCAAGGTTGGCCTCTATGCCTCTGGCCGACACTAAGCAGCCCAACAATTTTCCCTTGCTTATGCTGAATATGCACTTCTCTGATTCAATTTTAATCCGCTGGACCTCAAGTTGATGAATGTTTCTTTTAGATCTTCAATGTGTGTCTGCTACTTATAACTCTGGATTGTGCTTCTTCTTCTGCTCATAGAACACTTTGTCAGACATTCTGGAGAACATGGGGCCAGCATTTCTCAGACCCTCTAGCATTCGCTAGCAATAAGTTCCCCTAGGAGTGATGAAGCTTGTCTTCTCTTCGTCTGCCGGAGTCAGCCAAATCTGATGGTACCCGGAGAAACAGTCTAGCAGTCTCATTCATTTGCAGCCAACAGCGATGTCAACAAGCTTATCGATTCTGGGCAAAGGGTATGGATCCTTGGGGCAGTGTTTGTTGAGGTCGGTGAAATCAACGCACATGCGCTATTTTCCACTTTTCTTCTTCACCATTACAACATTGGCCAGCCACTCGAGATACTGCACCTTTTGGATCACCCCAGCATCGAGCAATCTCTAGACTTTGGTGCTTGCTGCTTCGACTCTCTTGGCAGACATCTTCCTGAGCTTCTGCTTCTTCGACTTCGTGGATTTGTCTACATTCAAACTGTGCTGAGCGACCTTGCGATCTACCCCGTGGAGGTCTCTGGTGGACCATGCGAATACGTCACTATTTGCTTCCAAAAATTTCAACAATCCAGTTGCCTCTTCGGGATTTAGCCCAGTTCCAATGTGGACACATTTATCTGGTCTGTTCGGTGTCAACGGTACTCGATGCGTATCTTCTCCTGGCTCAGCTTTTGGTTCTTTATTCTTCTCTGAGTCTAGATTATCCTCCTCAAAATGCTTTTTCTGCTTCACCTAGTGGACCATACTATACCTCGGTATTAGCTTGCTATCAATTTTCCTTGCCACGATTTGGTCACTGTGAATTGTGATGACACCAAATGGGGAAGGCATTTTGATGCACAGGTAACTCTACTTGATGATCATATCAAACTTGTTGATGATTCCTTTGCCGAATATCATTGTATACGGCTACGGTATGTCCACGATGTCAAACGTGATTTCTTCAGCCCTGACCTTCTCTCCTTTGTTGAATGCCATGGTCATGGTCTTCTTTCCTATTGGGTCAATTCACTTCGCCCCAAAGCCAAACAGAGCACTTCTTGGCGGATCAAGTGACTTTCTGTCCTACTTCATTTCGTCAAACGCTTTGGTGAATAAGATGTCCGTTGAGCTACCATTATCCACCAGGATGTTGTGCAATGTATATCTGGCTATGAATGCAGTTGCGATGAAAGCATCGTAGTGTGTGTAATCCCAAACCTGAAAATCTTCTTTCGTGAATGTTATGGGTTCTAGCTTCCATGGTGGGATATTGACTGGGCACTTCGGTGATACTGACAGTACCCTTCGCTTGAATTCTCTTCTTGCTCTCTTGCCCTCATGCTCGAAATTGGATCCGCTGGTGATGGCATAAATGTGACCGTTCGTGGGTGTGCCGGTGTTGAAAATTTGCAACTCCTTGGAGTTTTCTAGCTTTGGTATCTACTGTTGTCCCTGCCGTTGTTGCTCCATTGTCACTGATGAGGATGCAGCAACTAAATGTACTTGAGGTTGGGTCTGGGGAAATTTTGCTAAACATAGGGTTGTGCCTGTTGCCAGTATACCGGTTCTGATAGGCGTACGGGTTGAAATTTGGTTGGTAAAATGTTCCGAAGGTATGCTGGTGCATCTGGCACTATCCTACCGAAGTATCTATTGGTGCATTGTCGAAGACCTACTTCGCATTTTCTGGCAGCTTCGGCGCCTCATACTTCTCACGCTGCTCTTTGGCCAACAACGTATATTTGCACTCTTTCGAGAAATGACCTTTGTTTTCTCCGCGTACAACGCAATGCGGGATATTTGGTCCCCTTCCGTGGCCTCTTCCACAACCATGGCCACCTCGGCCCCCCTCGGCCGTTCTGACCATTTCCTCGTCCCAGACCTTCATTCGGCTGCTGGCGATCTTGGGCTGCCTGAGGCTGTTCTTCTTGCACGGCATTTACTGCCTTCTGGATTGTCTACGAAGCTTTCTTCGGGGTTGTCTGCTTGAGACTGTTCCTGGATGCTTTTCTCCTTTCTTGCTCGACTTTAGACCTAGAGAACTTTCTCATTTCATCAAACAACTGATTGACTATCTTTGGAATCTCCCTGGACAAACTTCCACACAGGGTCCATCTTTAAGTCCTTTTATTGCAGCGACAATGATAACATCATCATTTATATTCGGCAGCTGCACTTTCATCTATATGATTCTTTCCAGATACGTAGACAGAGGTTTGTCATCTAGCTGGAACAACTTGAGTAGGTCCATCATAGTTTTCTGTTCAGACTAAAACCCCTGGAAGGTGACTAGGAGCTTGCTCTTGACCTGACTCCACGAAGTGATAGAGAAACGTCTTAGTGACATGTACCAATCATGAGCCACGTCTTCGATCGCCATGATGAGCGACATGGCCAGTATCTTATCATACCCCTACTGAATGTATTGAGGCTTCGAAGCTGGTGATGAACTTCCTTGGGTTGGAACGCCCGTTAAATGCTGGTATCTTCGTTTTGAACCCCAGTGGCCACGGGTATCATTGTAATTCTATGGAAAGTGGGGAGGATGTATCCAAGTCTATGCAAGCCTCATGTGGATTTGCGCCCCTCCAGGCGCGTTAATTTCAGCAGCAACATTTGCCTGCATGGCCTACAGCTCTTGTTGTATCCTTGCGGCTTCGGCTGCCGCTTGGATGATTTCTTGATGGGTAGCCGCTTCACGGTTTTTTGCTATGACTTGGTTTGCCAGCTGATCCCGCTGCTGCCTCAACTCTTCCAACCTCTGCTGGTGTTAATTCAGTGCTCTAAGCAACCTGGCATTTTTGGTGTCGAGCGGATTAGGTGCCTCAGGATTTTAATCAGCACCTGCTATCCGCTCAACTGGCCCATTACCCACCGGCGGTTCTTCCCGATCTGCCTCGGCGTCCGGCATCGATTGCCCGATAATAAGCACTAGCAGGTTGGTGAAGCATAATCCTAGCGTGAGGGAATGCTATACGCTTGGTGGGTTCTCCTCCAAGCAGAATGAAGGAGGCCATGGACTACGCTATTATGCCGGAGGCAGCACCAAAGCTGATGCTATACCTGCACAGCTAGCCAGAGGCATGCCGAGAGCTGCACTTGGGTCGCCTACTTGTACTGTACCTAGCTGCACACCCGAAGTTGTAGTTGGATAGCTCATCGGAGACATGTTGACTTAGATGTCTACCACTGAATTCGCTGTGTCAGCGTAGTTTGCCTTCGTCCTATGCGATCGCATTAGATGTTCGATCAACAACCACAGACAACGCCACTGTTGATTCTAGCCTGCAGGCTGCACCCTCAAGGCCCGAACCCAACTCGTGAATGCAAACAATAAAGACATGAATGTAACAATTGGACTACTATCTCAATAATTAGGCCCTGGCTAAAACGCATACGAACCGTCCTCTTTTTACAAACTCCTTGCGGAGCAATATTTATAGCAGCCCGTAGGCATTCTCATGACATTTTTTCCCTCCAGTAAGGGCTCCTCGCTTCGCCCTTTAGGCCGATCGGGGGCAAACACGTCAACCGCCATTGTACCCCCTGCACGGCATGCCTCGCCCTATGAAGACACGTGGCACACCGACGCAACCCTGGACCCAATGGATCTGCACCAAAAACCTGCACTGAGCCAAGCATGACGCCGCCTGATTTGGGGCAGGCGTCATCCCTTCACTGAATCTGACAGTTCTTCTGTTAATGCCACCCGCTATGAGGACGCCGAATCGGGCTGGTCAGGGACCAGATTCGTGGATCGAACCAAACCTAGATCTGCTTCCCGGTCCTCGGCTCCCTTCTTATTCGGTTTTCTTCTCCTTCACAACCGCTTCCAGATTCGGCCTTCTTTCCTCAACTCCCGAATCTGGACGACAGAATACCGAATGTGAGCAACAGTTGACCCAGCCAAGCTAGATTCGTGTGACCCGATGGGGGATGGGGTGACTACTCTGTCCCTTGCCCCCAAAAAGTGGCAAAAAATCAAAACCAAGATTTATGAATGCAGTTAAAACATAGAGATAAAGAAAAGGGACCAACATTATTCTGGTCAATATCTTTAATCATATCCTCAAGGTGGATTCCATCAAGACCAAATTCACTGACATGCTTCCTTGCAAACCATAGCTGGTACCTCTTCTGATTCCCCTACTTCACATTGTTCATCATGAACATGAGCTGTGTCTCCATCTCTGACGTGATGGCCACGGCCGTGCACCAACGGGGTGTGCTGATCCGATAGACAGCCGTTGGCAGCACGGTCAAGAATCAAGTCTCTCCACGGCAGCTGGGACTATGGCACAAGCGCCAGCTCGTGGAGGGACCTCACGAGGTGCCTTCCGAGCAGTGTGCATACTTGGAAGTGATGATCCCGCAGCATGGGGACGCAGAAAGACACCAGCCTTCCCCTGCATCCTTGTAGATTTTTGGCACCCTTGCACTCGACGCTGCCTGCGTTCGGAGTGAGGCGGTTCCTGGAGAGGTAGGATGGATAAATGTAAATACTGTCCAAAACACTAGCAGGGTGTGCAATGATTGAAGGTAGAAGCTAGGGAGGCTGGTTGGGTTGGGCCTTGGGCCGGTCAGAAGGGCCAAGTTGAGCCGAGTTGCCCCATGGCATTACTCGTGGCATGAAGGCGATCGTCTTTTCCTAAATAAAAATTAAAAAAAAAGAAAAAGAAGGCGACCTTTTGCAGTGAAACTCCACGAGGGCTCAGGTTTGTCAGTGCCATTCAAGACGTGTACAGACAGCGGTACGCTTTATATGCCTTGCTTATGTTTGTATATAGAGATAATGAGAGGTACGGCAACTTTTAGGAAAGATCCGTTACCAGCTTTCATTAATAAGGAAGAGTAGAAATTACAATGTCAATTACAATTGGCACAAGCTGCGCCCACCATTTGCTTAGAGGTCACCACAGTGATCTCTTAGCCACCCCTGACTAACATTGCACTAATTTAAGAGGTACGGCAACTGATGCCACGAAATTTAGTATGGTACATAAATGTGCTTGTTGACTTCTCATTGTTTTCCTTTCGAGAAGACAACTTGGGTTCCTGATTTCTGTAACTAATATCAACACTAACAAAGCTGTATACTTGTAAAGGCAAATATATATAGCAATATAATTCCATCTACCTAGTCAAAAAGACTCGATCTAAAAGCACAAATAATAAAAATAGAAAAAAGAACAATGCAAGTATCTGGCTAACAGATCACCAATCTACTTCTCTATATCTAAACCACCAACTCTTGTGGGAAAATCCACGTCAGCCATCAACACCTCAACAGACGACAAACCTGCTCTCCAAGACCAGATGGGATACAGGTCGAGGATGTGGTATCAAACGCTTCCAACGTGTCATTAAAATATATGAACGTGCTCTGATGTCTTCGTGCACATGAACTAACTTGCTGAAGGATCTGCTGAGGAAAAGGGCCTCATCTTCGGCTAAACAGCAGCTACCAGTTACCGGCACCCATTAGCCGGCATCAATGTCCGCCTTGAAGATCTCCACCTTGCGAGTGCATGGTGGTCCGGACCTATCAGAAGGCGCTTGCATTTGCCGCGTCACCATGAGCAGCTCCCCAGCTCGTGACTTCACAAGTTTCCGGAAGGTGATGATGTAGTCCTTGGGTTCGTTGAGCGATTCCTCATCCTGCTCAACGTCCACATCATTCGATATCATCCCAACACCAATTGTGCAAGCCTCCTCTTCCGTGTTCTGCGCTTCATCTTCGCCTGCTTCACCCTCGTCTTCCCTTTTATTGTTCTCTTCTTTGCCGCCCGAGCTATCCTCCTCTTCTTTATTTTGTGGTTGATCATGCGCTTCCGCCTCTTCCTCTTGGGCCTCTTTACTTCGTGGTTGATCATCTACTTCCTCCTCTTGATCACTCGGAACGTCTTCATTGTTGTCAGTACCGACATGACCATCTTCGTTGTTGTTGCCATCATCGTCATTGCCACCATGACCACCTTCATCATGATCATCGTCGTCGTCATCACCATTATTGTCATTGTCATTGTCATTATCACTAATCTCGTCATCAATCCAGCTCCAGTAGTCTTCCTCCCTTCGGGCAATGGGTTTGTAATGAAGCGTTTTGTCCTCACAACATCAGGCTTGCCATCATCGTTGTCTTCGGCGAGGCGAAATCCGATGAGGTTTTCATTGGGTGTGATCCCATATAGCCAGTCTCCGATGAATGCGACATCAAAGATATCGTAGTAGTACAATATATGTGTGCCCTTCCCGGGGCGGCACAGGACGATGTCGTAGTTCCAGCTGTTGGTCACGACGGCGATCACGTCATCGGGAGTCGACAAGTGCATGAGCACCTTGCGGATCTGGAACCTTCTAGAGACACTGGGGATCACAGCTTCCAGCTCAGGTAGCGGAACGGTTGCTCCAGACAAGGTGTTCCACAGGTGGTAGCTGGGCTTGCGCTTGACGTCGTCTTTGTCCAGGAGGCAGCAGGAGCACTTGCTGCAGATCTTGCCCATGACGTACTTGAGGTCCTCCTCGTCGCAGGTGCAGTCAAGCGCAAGCCAGTCGTCGGTGGAGCCGACGACACAGGACATGGCAGCGTCGTCCGCCCCATCTGCTGGCGGTCCGGGGAGGCGGTCGAATAAGATACCACCGTCGGCATTGTCGTCATCATCGTCGTCGACGCCGGTGATGACGAAGAAGGAACCGTCCGGGAGGATGATCCAAGGAAACTGGCGCACGAGGTGATTACGCACGGCGGTGTGCCACGCGCGGCAGACGGCGCGGACGCATGCGAGGTCGGCGGGCAACGGGAGGTGGGCGAGGACACGGCCGAGTAGCTCGGGGAGGAGTTGGGACCAAGATGAGGGAGATGTCGGTGGCGGCGGTAGGATCGATGACGACGCTGATGCTGCCATGGTCGATGCGATGGCCGTACGTTTTGATCGAATTGGTGAGTGCTGCACAGGCTCAATGCAAGAGATCGATCCCTAGATAGATACATATATATAAGTGGTGAAAGCTACCGAAGCAGGGTCTCGTGAAGACAACGGAAGGTCGTTGTGTTGTCTGCTAGAACTCCATGTATGTATCCTCAAGCAGAGTCCAGTACGGATGTAATCTCTATTACAACTACATCGACGTTATACCTGTATGATGTCACTGAGGGTGGGCCCGCGTGAGATGGAGTCCGGCCCACAGTAAGATTCCATCACCAGTTATATTACAACTCGTTAAAAAATGCACAAATGTACAGTCCGGTCCTAGTACATACTGACTTAGCAGGCTAGCTCTAGGTTCTATTAATATTGTCCTAAATTATTCTAAAAATATATTTTTTTAAATTATGGGGTTTTCCCATAAACATTTTCCCATATATATATAGTTTACAAAATGGACAATACTATGTCATATAACTTCTCCCGATTTTTCCCAGTAGGGTTTTGAGGAGCTTAATGACATATCATAAACATTATCACCCAATATTTTTCATGTATATAATCTTCTAGAATATAATATTGATCTCAAAACTGATTCAATCAAGCCGGACTGTTAACAACCAATCACATTCAAGTGAGTGATCGTGATCTCATGACTCATCAAACGATCGCCAATGTGGAAGAAGACGCAGGATCAATGGATTGGTCACACACTGAGATTATACTTAATAATCATTAGCCACCATTTATTCTATGTGATCATCCTAAAATACAATATACAACATCTCCCAAATACAAATGTGGATAATAAAAAATTCATTGTAAAACATAATAGGTATAATACATGAACGTCAAATGTATTTCATGAAGTACATCAAATAAAAAGCAAAATAATGAAAACTATTTATTTGAATAATATGTATATTGGACCATGTCATGCATAGAAGACGAATAATAAAACAATGCCATGGTATATCTCTTTGCTACTACAAAAAATTTAAAATATATAATATATATATGGAACACAAATACTTTGGTAAAAAATCGGCTAATCACTTGTTAGCTAACTACTAGTCATCTAATCTCTAGTCCTTGCTAATTATACTAGCCCTAATTCATCGAAACAGACCTTATAATGGTGTAAAACAAGCATACGCCATGAGGTTTTGTGGCTAAAAATGTTTATTTTATCCATTGTAATTTGGTCTTACCATATATCGGGCCGAAATTAAAGATGGGCCAAAATATCAAAAAATGGAACGGAAGCGAACGGGCGCTGTGGTGTCCGCTTTATCGTCGTGGGCCCTCCCGTAATCCAGTCGGCCGCTCTCCGCCATCTCCGTCCTCTCTTGTCGACGCGCCGCGCGGAGGTCTTCTTCGACGAGTCGGCGCCGCATAACTACTCCTGGGTACCGTACCTTCCCTTACATAACGTTCGACATTCTGCCTGCCTGCCCGCTTGCTTGCTTGTTTATCTCGGGTTTTTTTAGATCCTTGGCTTTGTATCATCTTGGTGTAAGCTTTGATAATTTAGTAAAAGCTTCCTTTAAAAAAAAAACAAATGATCCATCATATATATCATACGTATTTCTTGCTTAATAGTTATCTGAAAATCGTGAAGCCTAACCAGCAGTGATTAATTACTTACGTTAATTTTAGGCAATAGTATATAAGATAGTTTACATATTTACAGATGGAAGCAAGCTTGGTCCCTTCACTTCTCGTATATAATAGTGTCCCCAACAAGATTGAGTCAACTAGGTATTTAGGCGTACATGTTAGCATATAACTTAGGTGGAGGAAAGAGAATGCACAAAAACAAATCGAGCCAACAACAAGGTCGTCGCTAGTCTATTTGTGCGATCCGAGAAAAAGGCCCCACAGGACCACCTTCTCAGCATTTTGGAGTGGGGAACAAAAGTAGCAGTGGTAGAGAGAAGCTTATATAGAATAAAAAAATTCTTGCATGTCGGACCACAGAGGGCACCAAATAGCTAGTAGCTGACTCTTTCCATTGAAGACACCCTAAGGGTAACTAGACAGCTAGTATTCATTTTCAGTGTGGTCTTGTTAATCATATCTATCCTAGTATTGGATTTATCAAACTTCAACCTGACTGGTTCCTCTTGACGCCGATTCGTGACCGTGCCAACACACCAGCGGGCCTTGGACGCCCAAGAGGTTGTCTTCTACAACCTGCAACGCAGCAAACACGCAGCGTAACCGGCCAAACCAAACTAGAGATTGAAAAGACCGATGTGGAGCTCGTGTATGGCTGAAATAGCTTCAGAAGCACCTCCGGAGGGATCCGTCGGGAGGAGGAACGTGAAGGATCTCTTAGGACTAGCAAGGCCGCCTAAGATGCCAACAAATCTCGTAGAGAGAGGTGCCGGACAGTAGGTAGAGAGGTTGAGGAGAGAAAAGGGTAAAACGAGTTGATAGATTGGTTTTTTGACGATTGAGTTGGATGGGATCAATCGGCCATGATCCTCTCGTATATATAGCGGGGGGTGGACTTATCCCGGTAGGAAGCAACTCCAACACGCGATCTCTAAGTTTCCTACGCTTAGAACTTGCCAAAACACGATTTAGGATCAAATCAGTTTGGATTCAGCACCTGGCTGGCCAGGCCTGCTTGGCACCGACTAAGCCAGTTTTCACGGGCACGGGCCGGCCTCCTTGGGAGCCCGGCCAGGACTCGGCTAAGCCAGCCTCAGCACCCGCCTTAGCTGGCCTTCACTTGCCACGCCAGCACTGGGAAGGCTTAGCCAGCCTCACGACCCAGCTTAGCCGACCTTACTAGCCCATGTGGCTAGCAGGCTCAAAGCCGGCTTAGCCGGTCTCAGGACCCGGCTAAGCCATCTTGGGGTAGCCGGCCTAGCCGACTGGGCAGGCTCGCTTATGGCTCGCCCTCTTCTTCGCATGATCGTTTGCTCCATCGACGATGCTGTTTAACCTCAATCATGTCCAGGGCCTCCATTACTTGCCCATATTGTCAAATACGTCATCGGGCATTTTTGAGTGTCAACATATGCCCCCCTGTTTTCAAGTGAATAATGAATTGAACTTGAAAACACCTGTCAAGATACAACCAACCAGCACGATACCCATCAAATCAGCTGACCAGCAACTAAGGGCGATGCATACATCGGCCATTTTTGTGCTAAGGGTGATACATGTATCGGCCATTGCTTGGTAGAGCACTTAGGCATCTTGCCAAACACTTGGAAAGTATTTTTTGAGATACCTTCCATTGATTGCCTTCGGGAGAGGCTCACCTTCCGATGTTTCTAGCAAGTATGAGTTCCCAAAGATAACTCTAACCACTCTTAAAGGCCCTTTCCAATTGGGCGACCATTTGCCAAATTCGCCGCTCTTCGATCCAATAGGAAGTATAGTTTGCCACACTAGATCTCCCACTTGAAACAATTTGCTTCGAACCCTTTTGTTGTAAGCGCTCGCAACACGAACTTTTTTCTTTTCAATTTCCTTAAGAGCCTTTAACCTTTTATCCATCACCTCATCCACATTTTCCATCATTAGATCATAGTACACAACAAGGGATAGATCATTTTGTCTAGAAAATCTGTGTGCACTCAAGTTCACTTCGATAAGCAACATGGCTTCTTGACCATATACTAGCTCAAAAGGAGTAACTTTTGTAGCACCATGCTTTGATATAAGATACACCCACAAAACTTCTGACAAAGTTTCATGCCACTTCCTTGGTTGCTCCTCAATCTTCTTCTTAATGAGCTTGATTAGAGTTTTGTTACTAGCTTCAGCTAGACCATTAGCTAGAGCATAGTACGGAGATGAGTTAACCAACTTGATTTTGTAGGATTCGGCAAACTTCTTAACCT
>JALGXP010001350.1:0-14549 GCA_023333625.1 Bothriochloa decipiens
TTCCACATGGTAGCCTAGTGCTTCGGGTGTGCTGGACTCTTTTTTTTACAACGAGCCTCTCCGTGTTGAAGCCCTGAAACTGTTTTGCTTGTAAGCTCCCTGTGTTTCCTACAAAGACTTTGTCGGGTCTAGCGATTTGGTTTGCTTCAACATGAAGATGGTACAGTTGTAGCAAGGCTCACCCCTGCTGCTTCGCAAGCCATTCGTGGGACACAGGAATTTTACTCGGCTTTTGCTGGCCTTGAGAAATATCTTGCCAGTGTACCTAAATTCGATGTTGCTACTATCAACCCATTTGCTGTACTCTCCAAGCATAGCATTCTGGATGATGTTACAAAGGCGCCCCGAAGCGTGACCCTCACAGCACAGCTTGTCCCGAATCCTCCCATGCCTACTTCTCTCTAACCGAATCATTTTTGCTAGGCTAAAGTGTTGTTGCCTAACCAAGAATGTTTGGGCATTTGCCTATTTGATATGTTTGAGCTCCTAGCAATCTTCTTTTATAGGGTGATTTGGGTGAGGTACTTGGGAAATTGATGCGGCCTTGACTGCTGTGCTTTGAATATCATGTATGTTTTTGTACAAGTAGTAGGTCACCGGCTTTATTGCCTTACTGTCGTGATTATTGAACGTGTGCTATCGTATCTTTTCATGTCAGGCAATATTATTTGTAATTATTACTTTGCAGTTGACACCCTTGTAAGTGGGGTATTGGTTCAATTGGCGCATACAGTGGGCCACGATGAGCATCGTGTTCGGCGATGTTCGGGATCCATTTTTGGTATCCCTTTCTACGCTTATTCGCAACTGCTCAGCTTATT
Source organism: Bothriochloa decipiens (assembly GCA_023333625.1). NCBI lineage: Eukaryota > Viridiplantae > Streptophyta > Magnoliopsida > Poales > Poaceae > Bothriochloa > Bothriochloa decipiens. Next base: position 822 of record JALGXP010001350.1, read on the forward strand.
GTAGAGTTCATTCACTAGCCATACTCGGCTGGCGTTTTACGGCGATTATTTTTGGTGCCTATTTTTGTGCGCTTTAGCGCGCTGCTTTGGCATTTTTGCTGAAGTCACTCATTTGTCATTTTTGGCTGATGTTTTATGGTGACCATTTTTGGTGCCCACTTAGTTGCTCGCAACCTAATTTTGTGCTACCGAATATTAGAGCGACCGACTTGCGTCGCTCTTTTTCGGTGTTTCTCGGCTCTGAGTGCAAAATTTTTTCGGGGAACCGAATGCAATCAAATAACAGGGGTACAAAGGGCTGCCTCATTAAAAAACCTCACACCTTCGAAAAGGCTTCCCCTGTGAGAAAAAAGAGTGCAGACCCCCAAATATCTTTAATTGTATTGATGAAAGTAGAAAAGAAAATTACAACCCAGTTCGGGCGATTGTGCTTCGTGCATAGAAATGCCGAAGGTTATCAACATTCCAAGTGTGAGCGTATACGACGCCTTCTTCATTCATCAAGGTGTACATGCTTGGCTTGATCATCTTCGCCACAATGAATGGCTCGTACCATTGCGACTATAGCTTCCCTTGCTTGTCTGGGTGCCGAATGAGAACCATGTCCCCAGGGTATATATTCTTTCTGAGAACTTTTTTGTCTCTCCACCTCTTTGTTTCATGGTGATACTTGTCAAGGTTCTCTGCTACTTTGAGTTTCCGAAGCTCAGAGGTTTCAAATTCCACGTATCTTTGGATTGGTGTGGTGGCGGCTATTTCAGTCCGGAATGAACCCAGTTTCATTTCTTTCGGGGTGACAGCCTCTTCACCGAACAAGAGCTTAAATGGTGTGAAATCAGTTGCCCTTGACTTGGAGACATTGTGAGCCCAAACAGCAGTGACCAGGACTTGAGCCCATTCTCCTTTTTCTTTGTTATCATTGATGATCTTTGAGACAGAGGTGAAAATTTCACCGTTTGCTCTCTCGACTACACCATTTAATTCGGGATGATTGACCGACGCGAAGGACAATTTGATGCCAAGTTCTTAGCAGAAGGTTCTGAACTACGACAAATCAAACTGTTTCCCGTTGTCCACCGTGATGTATGCTGGCACCCCAAATCTACAAACAATTCTCTGCCAAACAAAGTTGATTAGGGTGATCGATGTTATTTTTGCCAATGCTTTAGCCTCTATCCACTTAGTGAAGTAATCGAGCGCGACAGCAGCATATTTCAAGTTTCCTGGCATCGCGGGCAAAACACCTACAATTTTCACCCCCCATCTTTGCAACGGCCAAGTTGGTATATGGGTGAAGTTGGGCTTGCTGGTAAATTCTACTTCTTTGCAAACATCTAACAAGCTCGGCATCTCTTGACTATCTGCTTTGCATCTTCGGCCGTGGTCGGCCAATAGAATCCTTGCCTCATTACTCTGTGTGCTATTTCATGTGGCCCTCTATGAGCCCCACACATGCCCAAATGTATCTCACTTAACAGCTGAACACCTTCATCTCTGCTGATGCATTTCAGCTTCGGCGCCACCACTCCTTCTTTGTATAAAGTTTTGCCTATGATTGAATACTACTTCATGCGGGATAATATTTGGTGCTCTTCTTTCTTTGACATATGTTCATATGTGCTGGTCAAGAATGCCCAAATGGGTGCCCTCCAGTCATCGCTTGCGATTGCATGTATTGCTACTGGCTGATCCTCTTCTTCTTTGATAGCCTTGATTGTCAGGGTCTGGTAAACGACATCCAGTGGTAAGGGCTCATTCTGAGCTGCTGCTTTTGCCAGCTCATCAGCTTCGGCATTCTTGGCTCGTGGGATATATTTTAAGGTGAAGCCGAGGAAATGCTTTTCCATCCACCTGACAGCTGCCAGATATTTGATTAGATCATTTTCTCTGGCAGTGTACTCTTTTTGCACGTGACCCATAACCACTTGCGAATCGGACTTCATGATACATCTGCATACACCCAATGCTCTCAGTTTCCTGAGGCCCAGCAAAACTGCTTTCTACTCCGCGATGTTGTTGGTTGTCAGAAATTGTAGCCTGGCAGCATACCAAATCTTCGGGCCATGCAGTGGTGTAAGTACCGCTGAGATGCCAGCGCCTACGGAGCACCAAGCTCTATCATAGTGCATGGTCTAGACTGGCTCTTTGAACTGCAAGGTCGTGTCATCTGCTTTGGGTGTCCAATTGGCTACGAAGTCAGCGATCACTTGAGATTTGTTGCGGATCTATGCTCAAAATCTACCATGAACTCATTTAGCTCAGCAGCCCATTTACCGACTTGGCCTATGGCTTCGGTATTACGGAACAGGGAATCCAAAGGCTAGGCAGACAGTACCCGAATATGATGTGCCTGAAAATAGTGCTTCAGCTTTTGGGAAGCCATGACCACGGTATACACAACTTTCTCAAGCTCGGAATAGTTTAGCTTCGCGCCGGATAGAGTTTCAGACACGAAATAGATCGAGAACTGCTTCATTTTTCCTTCATGTTCTTTGTCCTCTACCAGCACCATGATTACTGCCACTGGTGACACTGCCAGATATAACAATAGTACCGCATCCGGTGTGGGCTTGGACAAGGTGGTGAACTTCATCAAAAAAGCTTTCAGATCATCGAACGCTTGTTGTTGCTTCGATCCCCATTCAAATTTCTCGGCCTTCCTTAGCGCCCTGAAGAAAGGTAACCCTCTTTTGGCTGATCTCAAAATGAATTTGCCCAAGGACGCGATTCGACCGGTCAGCTTCTGGATTTGTTTCTTAGATTCAAGTGGCTTCATGTTCACTATGGCTGCTATCTTGTCAAGGTTGGCCTCTATGCCTCTGGCCGACACTAAGCAGCCCAACAATTTTCCCTTGCTTATGCTGAATATGCACTTCTCTGATTCAATTTTAATCCGCTGGACCTCAAGTTGATGAATGTTTCTTTTAGATCTTCAATGTGTGTCTGCTACTTATAACTCTGGATTGTGCTTCTTCTTCTGCTCATAGAACACTTTGTCAGACATTCTGGAGAACATGGGGCCAGCATTTCTCAGACCCTCTAGCATTCGCTAGCAATAAGTTCCCCTAGGAGTGATGAAGCTTGTCTTCTCTTCGTCTGCCGGAGTCAGCCAAATCTGATGGTACCCGGAGAAACAGTCTAGCAGTCTCATTCATTTGCAGCCAACAGCGATGTCAACAAGCTTATCGATTCTGGGCAAAGGGTATGGATCCTTGGGGCAGTGTTTGTTGAGGTCGGTGAAATCAACGCACATGCGCTATTTTCCACTTTTCTTCTTCACCATTACAACATTGGCCAGCCACTCGAGATACTGCACCTTTTGGATCACCCCAGCATCGAGCAATCTCTAGACTTTGGTGCTTGCTGCTTCGACTCTCTTGGCAGACATCTTCCTGAGCTTCTGCTTCTTCGACTTCGTGGATTTGTCTACATTCAAACTGTGCTGAGCGACCTTGCGATCTACCCCGTGGAGGTCTCTGGTGGACCATGCGAATACGTCACTATTTGCTTCCAAAAATTTCAACAATCCAGTTGCCTCTTCGGGATTTAGCCCAGTTCCAATGTGGACACATTTATCTGGTCTGTTCGGTGTCAACGGTACTCGATGCGTATCTTCTCCTGGCTCAGCTTTTGGTTCTTTATTCTTCTCTGAGTCTAGATTATCCTCCTCAAAATGCTTTTTCTGCTTCACCTAGTGGACCATACTATACCTCGGTATTAGCTTGCTATCAATTTTCCTTGCCACGATTTGGTCACTGTGAATTGTGATGACACCAAATGGGGAAGGCATTTTGATGCACAGGTAACTCTACTTGATGATCATATCAAACTTGTTGATGATTCCTTTGCCGAATATCATTGTATACGGCTACGGTATGTCCACGATGTCAAACGTGATTTCTTCAGCCCTGACCTTCTCTCCTTTGTTGAATGCCATGGTCATGGTCTTCTTTCCTATTGGGTCAATTCACTTCGCCCCAAAGCCAAACAGAGCACTTCTTGGCGGATCAAGTGACTTTCTGTCCTACTTCATTTCGTCAAACGCTTTGGTGAATAAGATGTCCGTTGAGCTACCATTATCCACCAGGATGTTGTGCAATGTATATCTGGCTATGAATGCAGTTGCGATGAAAGCATCGTAGTGTGTGTAATCCCAAACCTGAAAATCTTCTTTCGTGAATGTTATGGGTTCTAGCTTCCATGGTGGGATATTGACTGGGCACTTCGGTGATACTGACAGTACCCTTCGCTTGAATTCTCTTCTTGCTCTCTTGCCCTCATGCTCGAAATTGGATCCGCTGGTGATGGCATAAATGTGACCGTTCGTGGGTGTGCCGGTGTTGAAAATTTGCAACTCCTTGGAGTTTTCTAGCTTTGGTATCTACTGTTGTCCCTGCCGTTGTTGCTCCATTGTCACTGATGAGGATGCAGCAACTAAATGTACTTGAGGTTGGGTCTGGGGAAATTTTGCTAAACATAGGGTTGTGCCTGTTGCCAGTATACCGGTTCTGATAGGCGTACGGGTTGAAATTTGGTTGGTAAAATGTTCCGAAGGTATGCTGGTGCATCTGGCACTATCCTACCGAAGTATCTATTGGTGCATTGTCGAAGACCTACTTCGCATTTTCTGGCAGCTTCGGCGCCTCATACTTCTCACGCTGCTCTTTGGCCAACAACGTATATTTGCACTCTTTCGAGAAATGACCTTTGTTTTCTCCGCGTACAACGCAATGCGGGATATTTGGTCCCCTTCCGTGGCCTCTTCCACAACCATGGCCACCTCGGCCCCCTCGGCCGTTCTGACCATTTCCTCGTCCCAGACCTTCATTCGGCTGCTGGCGATCTTGGGCTGCCTGAGGCTGTTCTTCTTGCACGGCATTTACTGCCTTCTGGATTGTCTACGAAGCTTTCTTCGGGGTTGTCTGCTTGAGACTGTTCCTGGATGCTTTTCTCCTTTCTTGCTCGACTTTAGACCTAGAGAACTTTCTCATTTCATCAAACAACTGATTGACTATCTTTGGAATCTCCCTGGACAAACTTCCACACAGGGTCCATCTTTAAGTCCTTTTATTGCAGCGACAATGATAACATCATCATTTATATTCGGCAGCTGCACTTTCATCTATATGATTCTTTCCAGATACGTAGACAGAGGTTTGTCATCTAGCTGGAACAACTTGAGTAGGTCCATCATAGTTTTCTGTTCAGACTAAAACCCCTGGAAGGTGACTAGGAGCTTGCTCTTGACCTGACTCCACGAAGTGATAGAGAAACGTCTTAGTGACATGTACCAATCATGAGCCACGTCTTCGATCGCCATGATGAGCGACATGGCCAGTATCTTATCATACCCCTACTGAATGTATTGAGGCTTCGAAGCTGGTGATGAACTTCCTTGGGTTGGAACGCCCGTTAAATGCTGGTATCTTCGTTTTGAACCCCAGTGGCCACGGGTATCATTGTAATTCTATGGAAAGTGGGGAGGATGTATCCAAGTCTATGCAAGCCTCATGTGGATTTGCGCCCCTCCAGGCGCGTTAATTTCAGCAGCAACATTTGCCTGCATGGCCTACAGCTCTTGTTGTATCCTTGCGGCTTCGGCTGCCGCTTGGATGATTTCTTGATGGGTAGCCGCTTCACGGTTTTTTGCTATGACTTGGTTTGCCAGCTGATCCCGCTGCTGCCTCAACTCTTCCAACCTCTGCTGGTGTTAATTCAGTGCTCTAAGCAACCTGGCATTTTTGGTGTCGAGCGGATTAGGTGCCTCAGGATTTTAATCAGCACCTGCTATCCGCTCAACTGGCCCATTACCCACCGGCGGTTCTTCCCGATCTGCCTCGGCGTCCGGCATCGATTGCCCGATAATAAGCACTAGCAGGTTGGTGAAGCATAATCCTAGCGTGAGGGAATGCTATACGCTTGGTGGGTTCTCCTCCAAGCAGAATGAAGGAGGCCATGGACTACGCTATTATGCCGGAGGCAGCACCAAAGCTGATGCTATACCTGCACAGCTAGCCAGAGGCATGCCGAGAGCTGCACTTGGGTCGCCTACTTGTACTGTACCTAGCTGCACACCCGAAGTTGTAGTTGGATAGCTCATCGGAGACATGTTGACTTAGATGTCTACCACTGAATTCGCTGTGTCAGCGTAGTTTGCCTTCGTCCTATGCGATCGCATTAGATGTTCGATCAACAACCACAGACAACGCCACTGTTGATTCTAGCCTGCAGGCTGCACCCTCAAGGCCCGAACCCAACTCGTGAATGCAAACAATAAAGACATGAATGTAACAATTGGACTACTATCTCAATAATTAGGCCCTGGCTAAAACGCATACGAACCGTCCTCTTTTTACAAACTCCTTGCGGAGCAATATTTATAGCAGCCCGTAGGCATTCTCATGACATTTTTTCCCTCCAGTAAGGGCTCCTCGCTTCGCCCTTTAGGCCGATCGGGGGCAAACACGTCAACCGCCATTGTACCCCCTGCACGGCATGCCTCGCCCTATGAAGACACGTGGCACACCGACGCAACCCTGGACCCAATGGATCTGCACCAAAAACCTGCACTGAGCCAAGCATGACGCCGCCTGATTTGGGGCAGGCGTCATCCCTTCACTGAATCTGACAGTTCTTCTGTTAATGCCACCCGCTATGAGGACGCCGAATCGGGCTGGTCAGGGACCAGATTCGTGGATCGAACCAAACCTAGATCTGCTTCCCGGTCCTCGGCTCCCTTCTTATTCGGTTTTCTTCTCCTTCACAACCGCTTCCAGATTCGGCCTTCTTTCCTCAACTCCCGAATCTGGACGACAGAATACCGAATGTGAGCAACAGTTGACCCAGCCAAGCTAGATTCGTGTGACCCGATGGGGGATGGGGTGACTACTCTGTCCCTTGCCCCCAAAAAGTGGCAAAAAATCAAAACCAAGATTTATGAATGCAGTTAAAACATAGAGATAAAGAAAAGGGACCAACATTATTCTGGTCAATATCTTTAATCATATCCTCAAGGTGGATTCCATCAAGACCAAATTCACTGACATGCTTCCTTGCAAACCATAGCTGGTACCTCTTCTGATTCCCCTACTTCACATTGTTCATCATGAACATGAGCTGTGTCTCCATCTCTGACGTGATGGCCACGGCCGTGCACCAACGGGGTGTGCTGATCCGATAGACAGCCGTTGGCAGCACGGTCAAGAATCAAGTCTCTCCACGGCAGCTGGGACTATGGCACAAGCGCCAGCTCGTGGAGGGACCTCACGAGGTGCCTTCCGAGCAGTGTGCATACTTGGAAGTGATGATCCCGCAGCATGGGGACGCAGAAAGACACCAGCCTTCCCCTGCATCCTTGTAGATTTTTGGCACCCTTGCACTCGACGCTGCCTGCGTTCGGAGTGAGGCGGTTCCTGGAGAGGTAGGATGGATAAATGTAAATACTGTCCAAAACACTAGCAGGGTGTGCAATGATTGAAGGTAGAAGCTAGGGAGGCTGGTTGGGTTGGGCCTTGGGCCGGTCAGAAGGGCCAAGTTGAGCCGAGTTGCCCCATGGCATTACTCGTGGCATGAAGGCGATCGTCTTTTCCTAAATAAAAATTAAAAAAAAAGAAAAAGAAGGCGACCTTTTGCAGTGAAACTCCACGAGGGCTCAGGTTTGTCAGTGCCATTCAAGACGTGTACAGACAGCGGTACGCTTTATATGCCTTGCTTATGTTTGTATATAGAGATAATGAGAGGTACGGCAACTTTTAGGAAAGATCCGTTACCAGCTTTCATTAATAAGGAAGAGTAGAAATTACAATGTCAATTACAATTGGCACAAGCTGCGCCCACCATTTGCTTAGAGGTCACCACAGTGATCTCTTAGCCACCCCTGACTAACATTGCACTAATTTAAGAGGTACGGCAACTGATGCCACGAAATTTAGTATGGTACATAAATGTGCTTGTTGACTTCTCATTGTTTTCCTTTCGAGAAGACAACTTGGGTTCCTGATTTCTGTAACTAATATCAACACTAACAAAGCTGTATACTTGTAAAGGCAAATATATATAGCAATATAATTCCATCTACCTAGTCAAAAAGACTCGATCTAAAAGCACAAATAATAAAAATAGAAAAAAGAACAATGCAAGTATCTGGCTAACAGATCACCAATCTACTTCTCTATATCTAAACCACCAACTCTTGTGGGAAAATCCACGTCAGCCATCAACACCTCAACAGACGACAAACCTGCTCTCCAAGACCAGATGGGATACAGGTCGAGGATGTGGTATCAAACGCTTCCAACGTGTCATTAAAATATATGAACGTGCTCTGATGTCTTCGTGCACATGAACTAACTTGCTGAAGGATCTGCTGAGGAAAAGGGCCTCATCTTCGGCTAAACAGCAGCTACCAGTTACCGGCACCCATTAGCCGGCATCAATGTCCGCCTTGAAGATCTCCACCTTGCGAGTGCATGGTGGTCCGGACCTATCAGAAGGCGCTTGCATTTGCCGCGTCACCATGAGCAGCTCCCCAGCTCGTGACTTCACAAGTTTCCGGAAGGTGATGATGTAGTCCTTGGGTTCGTTGAGCGATTCCTCATCCTGCTCAACGTCCACATCATTCGATATCATCCCAACACCAATTGTGCAAGCCTCCTCTTCCGTGTTCTGCGCTTCATCTTCGCCTGCTTCACCCTCGTCTTCCCTTTTATTGTTCTCTTCTTTGCCGCCCGAGCTATCCTCCTCTTCTTTATTTTGTGGTTGATCATGCGCTTCCGCCTCTTCCTCTTGGGCCTCTTTACTTCGTGGTTGATCATCTACTTCCTCCTCTTGATCACTCGGAACGTCTTCATTGTTGTCAGTACCGACATGACCATCTTCGTTGTTGTTGCCATCATCGTCATTGCCACCATGACCACCTTCATCATGATCATCGTCGTCGTCATCACCATTATTGTCATTGTCATTGTCATTATCACTAATCTCGTCATCAATCCAGCTCCAGTAGTCTTCCTCCCTTCGGGCAATGGGTTTGTAATGAAGCGTTTTGTCCTCACAACATCAGGCTTGCCATCATCGTTGTCTTCGGCGAGGCGAAATCCGATGAGGTTTTCATTGGGTGTGATCCCATATAGCCAGTCTCCGATGAATGCGACATCAAAGATATCGTAGTAGTACAATATATGTGTGCCCTTCCCGGGGCGGCACAGGACGATGTCGTAGTTCCAGCTGTTGGTCACGACGGCGATCACGTCATCGGGAGTCGACAAGTGCATGAGCACCTTGCGGATCTGGAACCTTCTAGAGACACTGGGGATCACAGCTTCCAGCTCAGGTAGCGGAACGGTTGCTCCAGACAAGGTGTTCCACAGGTGGTAGCTGGGCTTGCGCTTGACGTCGTCTTTGTCCAGGAGGCAGCAGGAGCACTTGCTGCAGATCTTGCCCATGACGTACTTGAGGTCCTCCTCGTCGCAGGTGCAGTCAAGCGCAAGCCAGTCGTCGGTGGAGCCGACGACACAGGACATGGCAGCGTCGTCCGCCCCATCTGCTGGCGGTCCGGGGAGGCGGTCGAATAAGATACCACCGTCGGCATTGTCGTCATCATCGTCGTCGACGCCGGTGATGACGAAGAAGGAACCGTCCGGGAGGATGATCCAAGGAAACTGGCGCACGAGGTGATTACGCACGGCGGTGTGCCACGCGCGGCAGACGGCGCGGAAGCATGCGAGGTCGGCGGGCAACGGGAGGTGGGCGAGGACACGGCCGAGTAGCTCGGGGAGGAGTTGGGACCAAGATGAGGGAGATGTCGGTGGCGGCGGTAGGATCGATGACGACGCTGATGCTGCCATGGTCGATGCGATGGCCGTACGTTTTGATCGAATTGGTGAGTGCTGCACAGGCTCAATGCAAGAGATCGATCCCTAGATAGATACATATATATAAGTGGTGAAAGCTACCGAAGCAGGGTCTCGTGAAGACAACGGAAGGTCGTTGTGTTGTCTGCTAGAACTCCATGTATGTATCCTCAAGCAGAGTCCAGTACGGATGTAATCTCTATTACAACTACATCGACGTTATACCTGTATGATGTCACTGAGGGTGGGCCCGCGTGAGATGGAGTCCGGCCCACAGTAAGATTCCATCACCAGTTATATTACAACTCGTTAAAAAATGCACAAATGTACAGTCCGGTCCTAGTACATACTGACTTAGCAGGCTAGCTCTAGGTTCTATTAATATTGTCCTAAATTATTCTAAAAATATATTTTTTTAAATTATGGGGTTTTCCCATAAACATTTTCCCATATATATATAGTTTACAAAATGGACAATACTATGTCATATAACTTCTCCCGATTTTTCCCAGTAGGGTTTTGAGGAGCTTAATGACATATCATAAACATTATCACCCAATATTTTTCATGTATATAATCTTCTAGAATATAATATTGATCTCAAAACTGATTCAATCAAGCCGGACTGTTAACAACCAATCACATTCAAGTGAGTGATCGTGATCTCATGACTCATCAAACGATCGCCAATGTGGAAGAAGACGCAGGATCAATGGATTGGTCACACACTGAGATTATACTTAATAATCATTAGCCACCATTTATTCTATGTGATCATCCTAAAATACAATATACAACATCTCCCAAATACAAATGTGGATAATAAAAAATTCATTGTAAAACATAATAGGTATAATACATGAACGTCAAATGTATTTCATGAAGTACATCAAATAAAAAGCAAAATAATGAAAACTATTTATTTGAATAATATGTATATTGGACCATGTCATGCATAGAAGACGAATAATAAAACAATGCCATGGTATATCTCTTTGCTACTACAAAAAATTTAAAATATATAATATATATATGGAACACAAATACTTTGGTAAAAAATCGGCTAATCACTTGTTAGCTAACTACTAGTCATCTAATCTCTAGTCCTTGCTAATTATACTAGCCCTAATTCATCGAAACAGACCTTATAATGGTGTAAAACAAGCATACGCCATGAGGTTTTGTGGCTAAAAATGTTTATTTTATCCATTGTAATTTGGTCTTACCATATATCGGGCCGAAATTAAAGATGGGCCAAAATATCAAAAAATGGAACGGAAGCGAACGGGCGCTGTGGTGTCCGCTTTATCGTCGTGGGCCCTCCCGTAATCCAGTCGGCCGCTCTCCGCCATCTCCGTCCTCTCTTGTCGACGCGCCGCGCGGAGGTCTTCTTCGACGAGTCGGCGCCGCATAACTACTCCTGGGTACCGTACCTTCCCTTACATAACGTTCGACATTCTGCCTGCCTGCCCGCTTGCTTGCTTGTTTATCTCGGGTTTTTTTAGATCCTTGGCTTTGTATCATCTTGGTGTAAGCTTTGATAATTTAGTAAAAGCTTCCTTTAAAAAAAAACAAATGATCCATCATATATATCATACGTATTTCTTGCTTAATAGTTATCTGAAAATCGTGAAGCCTAACCAGCAGTGATTAATTACTTACGTTAATTTTAGGCAATAGTATATAAGATAGTTTACATATTTACAGATGGAAGCAAGCTTGGTCCCTTCACTTCTCGTATATAATAGTGTCCCCAACAAGATTGAGTCAACTAGGTATTTAGGCGTACATGTTAGCATATAACTTAGGTGGAGGAAAGAGAATGCACAAAAACAAATCGAGCCAACAACAAGGTCGTCGCTAGTCTATTTGTGCGATCCGAGAAAAAGGCCCCACAGGACCACCTTCTCAGCATTTTGGAGTGGGGAACAAAAGTAGCAGTGGTAGAGAGAAGCTTATATAGAATAAAAAAATTCTTGCATGTCGGACCACAGAGGGCACCAAATAGCTAGTAGCTGACTCTTTCCATTGAAGACACCCTAAGGGTAACTAGACAGCTAGTATTCATTTTCAGTGTGGTCTTGTTAATCATATCTATCCTAGTATTGGATTTATCAAACTTCAACCTGACTGGTTCCTCTTGACGCCGATTCGTGACCGTGCCAACACACCAGCGGGCCTTGGACGCCCAAGAGGTTGTCTTCTACAACCTGCAACGCAGCAAACACGCAGCGTAACCGGCCAAACCAAACTAGAGATTGAAAAGACCGATGTGGAGCTCGTGTATGGCTGAAATAGCTTCAGAAGCACCTCCGGAGGGATCCGTCGGGAGGAGGAACGTGAAGGATCTCTTAGGACTAGCAAGGCCGCCTAAGATGCCAACAAATCTCGTAGAGAGAGGTGCCGGACAGTAGGTAGAGAGGTTGAGGAGAGAAAAGGGTAAAACGAGTTGATAGATTGGTTTTTTGACGATTGAGTTGGATGGGATCAATCGGCCATGATCCTCTCGTATATATAGCGGGGGGTGGACTTATCCCGGTAGGAAGCAACTCCAACACGCGATCTCTAAGTTTCCTACGCTTAGAACTTGCCAAAACACGATTTAGGATCAAATCAGTTTGGATTCAGCACCTGGCTGGCCAGGCCTGCTTGGCACCGACTAAGCCAGTTTTCACGGGCACGGGCCGGCCTCCTTGGGAGCCCGGCCAGGACTCGGCTAAGCCAGCCTCAGCACCCGCCTTAGCTGGCCTTCACTTGCCACGCCAGCACTGGGAAGGCTTAGCCAGCCTCACGACCCAGCTTAGCCGACCTTACTAGCCCATGTGGCTAGCAGGCTCAAAGCCGGCTTAGCCGGTCTCAGGACCCGGCTAAGCCATCTTGGGGTAGCCGGCCTAGCCGACTGGGCAGGCTCGCTTATGGCTCGCCCTCTTCTTCGCATGATCGTTTGCTCCATCGACGATGCTGTTTAACCTCAATCATGTCCAGGGCCTCCATTACTTGCCCATATTGTCAAATACGTCATCGGGCATTTTTGAGTGTCAACATATGCCCCCCTGTTTTCAAGTGAATAATGAATTGAACTTGAAAACACCTGTCAAGATACAACCAACCAGCACGATACCCATCAAATCAGCTGACCAGCAACTAAGGGCGATGCATACATCGGCCATTTTTGTGCTAAGGGTGATACATGTATCGGCCATTGCTTGGTAGAGCACTTAGGCATCTTGCCAAACACTTGGAAAGTATTTTTTGAGATACCTTCCATTGATTGCCTTCGGGAGAGGCTCACCTTCCGATGTTTCTAGCAAGTATGAGTTCCCAAAGATAACTCTAACCACTCTTAAAGGCCCTTTCCAATTGGGCGACCATTTGCCAAATTCGCCGCTCTTCGATCCAATAGGAAGTATAGTTTGCCACACTAGATCTCCCACTTGAAACAATTTGCTTCGAACCCTTTTGTTGTAAGCGCTCGCAACACGAACTTTTTTCTTTTCAATTTCCTTAAGAGCCTTTAACCTTTTATCCATCACCTCATCCACATTTTCCATCATTAGATCATAGTACACAACAAGGGATAGATCATTTTGTCTAGAAAATCTGTGTGCACTCAAGTTCACTTCGATAAGCAACATGGCTTCTTGACCATATACTAGCTCAAAAGGAGTAACTTTTGTAGCACCATGCTTTGATATAAGATACACCCACAAAACTTCTGACAAAGTTTCATGCCACTTCCTTGGTTGCTCCTCAATCTTCTTCTTAATGAGCTTGATTAGAGTTTTGTTACTAGCTTCAGCTAGACCATTAGCTAGAGCATAGTACGGAGATGAGTTAACCAACTTGATTTTGTAGGATTCGGCAAACTTCTTAACCT
>JALGXP010001351.1:0-14547 GCA_023333625.1 Bothriochloa decipiens
TGATGACAATTATGTAATAATGGTACGATGTAATCGTTATACTATGTTTTATTTGAACACTGTGCTTTTGAACCATGTAATTTGTTGTTCATGTGTGTAAATTGTTCCTGGCGCACATGAATTTTAGGCCTTGGTTTCATTCCTCTGAAATCAGGGTGTGACAAAGTGGTATCAGAGCCGTGTTGACCGTAGGTCATGAAGCCTTATCTAGAAATGGATGTTTTCCAACCATCTTAGGTTTACCTTTGTAAGCCTTCGCATACCCCATCATTTGTTAGCATGTTTCATCCATTACCTTGATATGCATTTATTACAACTATTGCTACTATCCTCTATTGATCATCTGTTACCTAATCTTGCAGTTGTTACCTTGCAGTTGTCATTTTGATCATGATAGTACGATGTTTTTCTTTGCCACAAATACCACCAAAGGCGTGCACTCTTTGTATATATTATCCTCTGACCATAGATATGTTTATCGCTCCTATCATGACAGTGGTCTGCTTTGTTGTTGCACGTGACCACATCCTCTATAAAGCAGTTGGAAGACGTACTAGGATTGACTAGGAAGTCCCTTGCATGTAATAAATGATGCTACGTTAGCACGCCTAGCTTATCGAGACTAGTGCGAGTGTGTTCGGAGTGTGTCTTGCTTTATTGGTGTGTGAACTTGTTTATCATGATGAACTATGTTTGATTTGCTTCTTTGTAATGATTGAGATAAGTTGTGGGGTGATGTCCACACTTATCGTATTCATATAAGTTTAAGACCTTGTTTAGGAAATTCGGGATTTTTGGGTCTCTATATAGGTTGTGCTCTATCTCTTTCTGCTTCATCATATCAGTTATTCAATCATAGCCTCCTGTCACTTGTTCATGCCAGCTATCCTTTTGGAGAATTAGATAATTGTTATCCTGTCAGTGATCATATTGTCAGAGGTTATGGCACATGGTTGGTTGATATGAAGAGACAGTATATTATGTTGCAGTTACATTCACAATTTATATTTAACACAGATAAATGTTGAGATTGCATATTCTTATACCCTGCTATTCATTTGCATCAGATGGTGCACACCAGGAGGAACGGCAACACTGGTGACGCCAGCGGTACTGGTGGGAGTAACCTGAATCCACCACCACCACCACCTCCCCTACATGGAGCAGATGATGGCCATGCAGACTCAATTCATGCAGGGCATGAATTCCATGATGACCTTGCTGTAGCAGAACATGATGATGAACCAAGCCTAGACTCAGCACCACACTCAGAATCTTCCACCACCACCCAGGGACAGGCGTAGTGAGTTTTTGAAGGGACGTCCACCTTTCTTCTCTCATTCCCCTGATCCTCTTGTTGCTATGGATTGGGTGAAGGATGTGGAGAAATAGTTGGAAATCGCTCAGTGCAATGATAGGGAAAAAGTTCTCTATGGGTCTGGTCAGTTACAAGGAGCAGCCGCTTCTTGGTGAGATTCATACCGATTTGGTCATGCAAATCCTGACACCATCATGTGGGAGGAGTTCACTGAGGCATTCAAGGAGTTCCATGTTCCCGCAGGACTAGTGAAGCTGAAGAAGGAGTTTGCTGATCTGAAGCAAGGCTCCATGTCTGTTTGTGAGTACCGTGACAAGTTCATTCCTTTGTCTCGCTATTCACCTAGAGATGTTGAGCAAGACCAGGAAAAGCAAGATCATTTCCTAGGAGGTTTGAATGATGGACTCGCTTACATGATGGCAAACGTCAAGTATGCCAATTTTCAAGAAATGGTTGACAGGGCCATTGTGCTTGAAAACATGCGCCACAAGATGGAGGACAAGAAGAAGAAGAGAAAGGCCAACAAGTACCAGGATCAGAGAAGCAACAGTCATCCTCGCTTCAATAACTTCCAGAACTACCAGCAGCATTCTTTCATGCAGTATGGGAAGAATCAGGCACAGCAGGGAGGCTAGCGCAATAACCACTCCTGTAATGGTGGTAATCAAGTGCAGCGCCAGAATGGTCAAGTCCCTCATCAGAGCAATCAGGCTCCTCGCCAGAATGCTCCCCACAGTGCTCCTGTGAAGATCAATAGCACCCCCAGCAATGCTTGTTTTAGACGTGGACTACCGGGACATTATGCTAATGCTTTCCCCCAGAAACAGAAGTCCCAGAGCTTTGGGAAGGTGAACCACGTCAAGGTGGAGACTACTGAGGAAGCTACAGATGTGGTGCTTGGTACGTTCCTTATTGACTCCCATCTAGCTTTAGTTCTATTTGATACTGGTGCATCACACTCTTTCATTGGTAGTCATTTTGTTCATAAACATGGCATTGCCGCACAACTTATGCCTAGTGCTATGAGCGTTAAAACACCTGGGGGAAATATTGCTTCAAACGTTTGGTGTCCTGATGTGAAGGTTAATTTAAGGGGGGTAGATTTTCTTGTTAAACCCATAGTGCTTGAGTCAGAAGGTCTTGATCTTATTTTGGGAATGAGTTGGTTAAACAAGTGGAAAGCAAATATTAAATGTTCAGAAAGGACAGTAAGCTTGACTACACCTGATGGAGGTGTGGTTGACGTGGTGATTCCTCTGCCATCCAAGGATCAAGGAACAGTGAACCATGTCAGTGGTGAACCCTTGGAGAACATCAGAGTTGTCAATGAGTTTCCAGATGTCTTTCTCGAAGATTTGCCAGGTATGCCACCTGAACGAGAGATTGAGTTTATCATTGATTTGCTACCTGGTACTACACCCATAGCTAAAAGACCTTATAGAATGGCTGTTAATGAATTAGAAGAACTTAAGTCACAACTTAGAGAATTACAGTCTAAGGGTTACATTCGACCCAGTTCATCCCCTTGGGGAGCCCCAGTAATATTTGTAGAAACGAAAGATGAAACACAGAGGATGTGTGTAGATTACAGATCTTTGAATGAGGTGATGGTTAAGAATAAGTACCCTTTACCTAGGATTGAGGATCTGTTTGACCAGTTGAAGGGAGCTAGTGTCTTTTCTAAGATAGACTTGAGGTCAGTTACCATCAGTTGAGGATTAGACCTAGTGATATCCCAAAGACTGCTTTTACCACCAGATATGGCTTGTATGAGTATATAGTGATGTCTTTTGGGTTGACCAATGCTCCAGCTTACTTTATGTACCTGATGAATAAAGTTTTTATGGAGTATCTTGATAAGTTTGTGGTTGTATTCCTTGATGACATTTTGATTTATTCCAAGAGTGAGGAAGAACATGAAGAGCATCTCAGATTGGTGTTGCAGAAGTTGAGGGAACATCAGCTTTATGCCAAGTTCAGTAAGTGTGATTTCTGGTTAAGTGAAGTTTCTTTTCTTGGGCATGTTATTTCTAAGGATGGAGTTACAGTTAGTCCTAAGAATGTTGTAGATGTGCTTAAGTGGAGTCCACCTAAGAATGTCAAGGACATCAGAAGTTTTCTGGGAATGGCTGGATACTATAGGAGGTTCATTGATGGGTTCTCTACCATAGCTAAACCTATGACTACTTTGCTTGAGAAGGATAAACCATTCAAATGGACAGAATAGTGTCAGGCCAGTTTTGAGGAATTGAAGAAGAGGTTGACAACAGCACCAGTGTTAGCTCTGCCAGATATGACAAAGGACTTCTCTATTTATTGTGATGCCTCTAGACATGGTTTGGGTTGTGTGTTGATGCAAGAGGGTAAGGTCATTGCTTATGCCTCTAGACAGTTGAAGAAACATGAATTGATTTATCCAACGCATGACCTGGAATTAGCAGCTATAGTGCATTCGTTGAAGATCTGGAGACATTATGTCCTTAGTCACAGGTGTAACATTTACACTGATCACAAGAGCTTGAAGTATATATTCACTCAGAAGGACTTGAATTTGAGGCAGAGAAGGTGGTTAGAATTGATCAATGATTTTGATCTAGAGATTCTCTACCATCCTGGTAAAGCTAATGTTGTGGCTGATGCATTGAGTCGAAAGGGTCAACTAAACATGTTAGAAGTGATGGAGCTACCTAAAGAGCTACTAGCTGAATTTGAGTATCTCAACTTGGGGTTCGTTGCTAACACTCAGGGAGTTTCTATGGACATTGAACCGACACTTGATCAAGAGATCAGAAAGGGTCAAAAAACTGACGAGGGACTTCAAGAGATTGTCAAGATGGTTAGTCAAGATGGAGCCCTAGGATTCAGTGTTGATGAAGAAGGGACACTCTGGTATAAGCACAAGTTGGTTGTGCCTGATAATCAGAAAATCAAGGATACTATTCTTAAGGAGTGTCATGAGTCATCTTACTCTATTCACCCTAGAGGTACTAAGATGTACCAGGATCTGAAGGAACACTATTGGTGGAAAGGTATGAAGAGGGACATTGGGGAGTATGTTGCCTTGTGTGACACTTGTCAGAGGGTAAAGGCAGAACATCAAAGACCAGCAGGATTGTTGCAGCCATTGAATATACCCGAATGGAAGTGGGATGAAATCAGCATGGATTTTATTGTGGGTTTACCTCGAACTCAGAGAGGTTATGATTCTATTTGGGTCATTGTGGATCGATTAACCAAGGTAGCTCATTTTATACCTATCAAGACCACTTACACTGGAGCACAGTTGGCGGAAAAGTATATGGCTCGAATTGTGTGTGCTCATGGAGTTCCTAAGAGGATCATTTCGGATAGAGGTACACAGTTCACTTCCAAGTTTTGGGAGAGGGTACATGAAGCTTTGGGAACGGAGTTACAGTTTATTTCAGCTTATCATCCACAATCAGATGGTCAGATGGAAAGGGTTAATCAGATTCTGGAAGATATGTTGAGGGCCTGCGCCCTGGAGTCTAATGATAGTTAGGACAACAATTTGCCTTATGCTGAATTCTCTTACAATAATAGCTATCAAGCTAGTCTCAAGATGTCTCCCTTTGAAGCATTGTATGGACGAAAGTGTAGAACACCTTTGTTCTGGAATCAGGCTGGAGAGAGACAAGTATTTGGTCCTAATGTCTTGAAGATAGCAGAAGAGCAGGTCCAAGTGATTCAGCGTAATCTGAAAGCAGCCTAGTCTAGGCAGAAGAGTTATGCAAATGTTCATCGAAGAGAGCTTGAGTTTGAAGTGGGTGACTATGTTTACCTTAAGGTGTCTCCAATGAGGAATCTCAAAAGGTTCAAGGTCAAAGGAAAGTTAGCCCCGAGGTACATTGGTCCTTTCAAGATTCTGGAAAGGAGAGGAGAAGTAGCATATCAGCTTGAGTTGCCAGCTTACGTATCCAATGTGCATAATGTGTTCCATGTCTCTCAATTCAAGAAATGTTTGAGGGTCAAAGAAGAGGAGTTACCTATGCAGGAAGTGGATTTGCAGAAGGATTTGACTTATGATGAGAGTCCATCCAGGATTTTGGAGACGGCCGAGAGAGTCACTAGAAGTAAGGTTGTCAAGTGGTGCAAAGTGCAATGGAAGTACCACTCAGAGGATGAGGCTACTTGGGAAAAGGAAGAGGATTTAAGGGTAGAATATCCAGAGTTGTTTCCTGAGTCTTCTAATCTCGAGGACGAGATTCTTTTAAGGGGGGTATAGGTTTATAACACCCTGATTTTTGAACTTTAAAATTTAAATGAATTTGATTTTTATTTTGGCATAGATGTTTTAAATTCATAGGAAAATTATCAAAGTTTAATGAATTACTTTAAAATGAGTAGCACGTTAGACAACCCTGCATTGTTGCATTCATGCTGCTGCATAAGTTTTCGGTTGACTTGTTTGAGCTCTTTGTGTCATCCCTGCTGTGTTTCAGGGTTTTGCATTATGCTCTCACTTGTCCCCACTAACCCTGTACTAGCAAGACCTAGTCTAACTAGCCCAGGCCAGTCCCTAGAGGGTCCTGGCCGACCCTAGCCTCTCCTGGCCAAGTTTGGCCAGCCATGGCCAGCCATGGCCAGCTATGGCCAGCCATGGCCAAGCCTAGCAGCTGCAGCACTGGCCACAGACGGCCAGCAGCGGCCACGGCCGGCCACGGCCAGCGAGCCAGGCCGCGCCGCGCAGCCCAGCGCCCGCGCGCCAGCAGGCCGCGCGCCCGCGTAGGCCGGCCTAGCCACCGGCCGCAGCGCGCCACGCCGCCTTGATGGGCCGAGCGGCCCAACAGGCCGCGGCACCGCCGCGCCGCGCGCACGCCGCCCGCGTCGCTGACGTCAGCCCAACGCCAGCAGCTTGCGCCAGCGCTCGCGGCACCACACCCACGGCCACTGACAGGTGGGGCCCACATGGGTGGGGCCCACCCACACAGTGTCGTCTCCCTCACGGAGACGGACACCGGCTCGGTGTTGGGCGCAGCCCGAGCCGCCCGCGCGCCGCGCGAGCGTGCAACCCGAGGACCACCGGGCCGTATAAAGCTGGTCGACCGCCTCTCCGCGTTGCCTCTCCAAACCCTAGCCGCCACCGTGCCTTCCGTTCCGCCGCTTTCCCGTAACCCTAGGTCGCCGCCGCCGCTCGGATCTTCGTCCGTCGCCGTCGATCTCCGTCATCGGCCCGTTCTCGCCGTCAAGAACCACCTCACCGGCTTCGCCTTGAGGTGAGACGCCCGCCGGTGCACTCGACACCCCTTCCCGTGCCCTGCAGCGCTCACCTGCCGTGAGACCGCCGCCGGCCATGGCACCGCCGCATGAACCGCCGCCTCCGGTCCTCCTCCACCGCCATCGACCCTGCAGCCGAGCCCGCGAGACCGAGCCCGTTACCCCGGTGCTCTCCGTGTCCTGAACCGACCACTGGAGCTCCGTTCCCGCTAGCTCCGGCGAGCGCGCCATCGTCTCGGCGTTGCTCCGGCGACCCTGCGCCGCCGGGTGATTGCCAGCTGTCGGATCTGAGCCGAGCGGCTCAGATCGGCCCCTGACCCGCCGTGGACCGGGGGTCAACCCGGCCACGTCACCTACTGAGGTGTCAGCCACGTGGCTGCCACGCAGGCGCCACGTCAGCGCCATGTGTACGCTGACCGCGTCAACGCGGTCAGGCCGCCGACAGTCTTGGCAATTTTGTAGAAAAGCCCCTGTTGTTTTCTGTAGTTACAATCTAGTCCTGCGCAGTTCGAAAATAATTAGATTATAGTCCTGTTTTCTGCAGATTAGCGCCTAACCTTGTATAGGCCATAACTTTCACGTTTTAACTCCAATTTTAGCAAACTTATACTTTTTGGAATTGTCTCGACGAGTAGAACAGCTTTATGCTATTGTTTGCTTCTGTTGAGATGTTTTGGTGTACTGCCCTAATTAAAGTATGTTTGCTTGCATGTATTGCTCGGTGTGATGTTTGTGACGTATAGAGAATGAGACGTGGGTGAACGAGGATCAGCAGAACCTGGAGGACTACGTGCAACAGGACATCAACCAAGGCAAGTGCAGGCACCTTTGATCATATTGCGCCTATTCACTTTTAATTAATACATTGCATGTGACTTAAATCGGTAAACCGTAGGACTTACTAGCCACTTTACCCAAAGATATCCTAAGGGGGTTTAGTTGATAGGTTTTAGGTTGCTAATGCTCTATCTCACCTTTCACCATTTAATGAAGATAAAAATTGCTTCTTAAAATATGTTGGAGCCTTGGGCTCTTGGCTTCGGCCGTTGGAGAAGTTGATGCATGTCCGCATCGTTGGTTGGCGGTGAAAGATGGGGGAACGGATGTCAGTGGGCCCGTAACGACGGGGGCATCCGTATCTCCTCCCCCTTAAGGCCCTTTCGTGGAGCTGCAACCTGGGACTTCCGTACATCTCCAGGCTAATGGGCTCTGGCTTGGTCTGTTAGCAGGATCATCATAGGCAGGAGGGTGGCTTACCGACGGGTAGCATAGCTATGGCGTGAAGGGTGTTACAAGTTCTAGCATGGGAGTTCTGGTTGATCCGTAGATTGGGGCAGCGGCTACGAGTACATCTCTCATGTGCTTGGGACATCGTGGATCGGGTTACCTCTTCCTATGACCCTATGAAGGACCTTGTTGTGACTTCTGCCGGCCTATCCCGGTAATGGGCTAAGAGGTTGGCCGCCTCGGGCATAAAGAGTAATCACAATCTGGAGTGAAAGTGTACACCTCTGCGCAGAGTTTAAAATCGATATATCGTCCTTGCTCACGGTCACGAGCGGCCCAGATCCTCGCATGATTAGCCAAATGGAATAAATCGTTAAATCATGGTGATGCGGTTGAGGAGGTGGTTACCTCTGTTTCTGAACGGGATGGCTATCCTGTGTTGCTTGAGATGGCGATCTCAAGGTTAACGATATTAATGATATATGCTTATATCTGTGATGATAAATGATTCATTAAATACTACTTGAACCTTAATAAAGGGTTGGGTGTTTCAACCAAGTTGATTAGAGAATAGGTTGTAATAAGATAAATCTTAATTGTTAACTTTAAAATGCTACTGCAGTCTACCTTTTAGCTTTACCTTGTACTAGCCTTGCATGTCATTACTTTCTGTCTGTACTTGCTGAGTTTCGACATGGAACTCACCCTTGCTATTTCCCAACCAAAGGATGCTCGAGTGATGACTCGGATGGTGATTTTCCTGAGAACTATCTAGGATGCTAGGCGTCGTGATGCTGTCGTCGACCTTCCTGGGCGAGATGGAGTCGCCACGTCTACGTCGTTTAGTTGTTATTCACTTTGGACGATGTGATTTATATTCCGCTTTACTCTGATGACAATTATGTAATAATGGTACGATGTAATCGTTATACTATGTTTTATTTGAACACTGTGCTTTTGAACCATGTAATTTGTTGTTCATGTGTGTAAATTGTTCCTGGCGCACATGAATTTTAGGCCTTGGTTTCATTCCTCTGAAATCAGGGTGTGACAAAGTGGTATCAGAGCCGTGTTGACCGTAGGTCATGAAGCCTTATCTAGAAATGGATGTTTTCCAACCATCTTAGGTTTACCTTTGTAAGCCTTCGCATACCCCATCATTTGTTAGCATGTTTCATCCATTACCTTGATATGCATTTATTACAACTATTGCTACTATCCTCTATTGATCATCTGTTACCTAATCTTGCAGTTGTTACCTTGCAGTTGTCATTTTGATCATGATAGTACGATGTTTTTCTTTGCCACAAATACCACCAAAGGCGTGCACTCTTTGTATATATTATCCTCTGACCATAGATATGTTTATCGCTCCTATCATGACAGTGGTCTGCTTTGTTGTTGCACGTGACCACATCCTCTATAAAGCAGTTGGAAGACGTACTAGGATTGACTAGGAAGTCCCTTGCATGTAATAAATGATGCTACGTTAGCACGCCTAGCTTATCGAGACTAGTGCGAGTGTGTTCGGAGTGTGTCTTGCTTTATTGGTGTGTGAACTTGTTTATCATGATGAACTATGTTTGATTTGCTTCTTTGTAATGATTGAGATAAGTTGTGGGGTGATGTCCACACTTATCGTATTCATATAAGTTTAAGACCTTGTTTAGGAAATTCGGGATTTTTGGGTCTCTATATAGGTTGTGCTCTATCTCTTTCTGCTTCATCATATCAGTTATTCAATCATAGCCTCCTGTCACTTGTTCATGCCAGCTATCCTTTTGGAGAATTAGATAATTGTTATCCTGTCAGTGATCATATTGTCAGAGGTTATGGCACATGGTTGGTTGATATGAAGAGACAGTATATTATGTTGCAGTTACATTCACAATTTATATTTAACACAGATAAATGTTGAGATTGCATATTCTTATACCCTGCTATTCATTTGCATCAGATGGTGCACACCAGGAGGAACGGCAACACTGGTGACGCCAGCGGTACTGGTGGGAGTAACCTGAATCCACCACCACCACCACCTCCCCTACATGGAGCAGATGATGGCCATGCAGACTCAATTCATGCAGGGCATGAATTCCATGATGACCTTGCTGTAGCAGAACATGATGATGAACCAAGCCTAGACTCAGCACCACACTCAGAATCTTCCACCACCACCCAGGGACAGGCGTAGTGAGTTTTTGAAGGGACGTCCACCTTTCTTCTCTCATTCCCCTGATCCTCTTGTTGCTATGGATTGGGTGAAGGATGTGGAGAAATAGTTGGAAATCGCTCAGTGCAATGATAGGGAAAAAGTTCTCTATGGGTCTGGTCAGTTACAAGGAGCAGCCGCTTCTTGGTGAGATTCATACCGATTTGGTCATGCAAATCCTGACACCATCATGTGGGAGGAGTTCACTGAGGCATTCAAGGAGTTCCATGTTCCCGCAGGACTAGTGAAGCTGAAGAAGGAGTTTGCTGATCTGAAGCAAGGCTCCATGTCTGTTTGTGAGTACCGTGACAAGTTCATTCCTTTGTCTCGCTATTCACCTAGAGATGTTGAGCAAGACCAGGAAAAGCAAGATCATTTCCTAGGAGGTTTGAATGATGGACTCGCTTACATGATGGCAAACGTCAAGTATGCCAATTTTCAAGAAATGGTTGACAGGGCCATTGTGCTTGAAAACATGCGCCACAAGATGGAGGACAAGAAGAAGAAGAGAAAGGCCAACAAGTACCAGGATCAGAGAAGCAACAGTCATCCTCGCTTCAATAACTTCCAGAACTACCAGCAGCATTCTTTCATGCAGTATGGGAAGAATCAGGCACAGCAGGGAGGCTAGCGCAATAACCACTCCTGTAATGGTGGTAATCAAGTGCAGCGCCAGAATGGTCAAGTCCCTCATCAGAGCAATCAGGCTCCTCGCCAGAATGCTCCCCACAGTGCTCCTGTGAAGATCAATAGCACCCCCAGCAATGCTTGTTTTAGACGTGGACTACCGGGACATTATGCTAATGCTTTCCCCCAGAAACAGAAGTCCCAGAGCTTTGGGAAGGTGAACCACGTCAAGGTGGAGACTACTGAGGAAGCTACAGATGTGGTGCTTGGTACGTTCCTTATTGACTCCCATCTAGCTTTAGTTCTATTTGATACTGGTGCATCACACTCTTTCATTGGTAGTCATTTTGTTCATAAACATGGCATTGCCGCACAACTTATGCCTAGTGCTATGAGCGTTAAAACACCTGGGGGAAATATTGCTTCAAACGTTTGGTGTCCTGATGTGAAGGTTAATTTAAGGGGGGTAGATTTTCTTGTTAAACCCATAGTGCTTGAGTCAGAAGGTCTTGATCTTATTTTGGGAATGAGTTGGTTAAACAAGTGGAAAGCAAATATTAAATGTTCAGAAAGGACAGTAAGCTTGACTACACCTGATGGAGGTGTGGTTGACGTGGTGATTCCTCTGCCATCCAAGGATCAAGGAACAGTGAACCATGTCAGTGGTGAACCCTTGGAGAACATCAGAGTTGTCAATGAGTTTCCAGATGTCTTTCTCGAAGATTTGCCAGGTATGCCACCTGAACGAGAGATTGAGTTTATCATTGATTTGCTACCTGGTACTACACCCATAGCTAAAAGACCTTATAGAATGGCTGTTAATGAATTAGAAGAACTTAAGTCACAACTTAGAGAATTACAGTCTAAGGGTTACATTCGACCCAGTTCATCCCCTTGGGGAGCCCCAGTAATATTTGTAGAAACGAAAGATGAAACACAGAGGATGTGTGTAGATTACAGATCTTTGAATGAGGTGATGGTTAAGAATAAGTACCCTTTACCTAGGATTGAGGATCTGTTTGACCAGTTGAAGGGAGCTAGTGTCTTTTCTAAGATAGACTTGAGGTCAGTTACCATCAGTTGAGGATTAGACCTAGTGATATCCCAAAGACTGCTTTTACCACCAGATATGGCTTGTATGAGTATATAGTGATGTCTTTTGGGTTGACCAATGCTCCAGCTTACTTTATGTACCTGATGAATAAAGTTTTTATGGAGTATCTTGATAAGTTTGTGGTTGTATTCCTTGATGACATTTTGATTTATTCCAAGAGTGAGGAAGAACATGAAGAGCATCTCAGATTGGTGTTGCAGAAGTTGAGGGAACATCAGCTTTATGCCAAGTTCAGTAAGTGTGATTTCTGGTTAAGTGAAGTTTCTTTTCTTGGGCATGTTATTTCTAAGGATGGAGTTACAGTTAGTCCTAAGAATGTTGTAGATGTGCTTAAGTGGAGTCCACCTAAGAATGTCAAGGACATCAGAAGTTTTCTGGGAATGGCTGGATACTATAGGAGGTTCATTGATGGGTTCTCTACCATAGCTAAACCTATGACTACTTTGCTTGAGAAGGATAAACCATTCAAATGGACAGAATAGTGTCAGGCCAGTTTTGAGGAATTGAAGAAGAGGTTGACAACAGCACCAGTGTTAGCTCTGCCAGATATGACAAAGGACTTCTCTATTTATTGTGATGCCTCTAGACATGGTTTGGGTTGTGTGTTGATGCAAGAGGGTAAGGTCATTGCTTATGCCTCTAGACAGTTGAAGAAACATGAATTGATTTATCCAACGCATGACCTGGAATTAGCAGCTATAGTGCATTCGTTGAAGATCTGGAGACATTATGTCCTTAGTCACAGGTGTAACATTTACACTGATCACAAGAGCTTGAAGTATATATTCACTCAGAAGGACTTGAATTTGAGGCAGAGAAGGTGGTTAGAATTGATCAATGATTTTGATCTAGAGATTCTCTACCATCCTGGTAAAGCTAATGTTGTGGCTGATGCATTGAGTCGAAAGGGTCAACTAAACATGTTAGAAGTGATGGAGCTACCTAAAGAGCTACTAGCTGAATTTGAGTATCTCAACTTGGGGTTCGTTGCTAACACTCAGGGAGTTTCTATGGACATTGAACCGACACTTGATCAAGAGATCAGAAAGGGTCAAAAAACTGACGAGGGACTTCAAGAGATTGTCAAGATGGTTAGTCAAGATGGAGCCCTAGGATTCAGTGTTGATGAAGAAGGGACACTCTGGTATAAGCACAAGTTGGTTGTGCCTGATAATCAGAAAATCAAGGATACTATTCTTAAGGAGTGTCATGAGTCATCTTACTCTATTCACCCTAGAGGTACTAAGATGTACCAGGATCTGAAGGAACACTATTGGTGGAAAGGTATGAAGAGGGACATTGGGGAGTATGTTGCCTTGTGTGACACTTGTCAGAGGGTAAAGGCAGAACATCAAAGACCAGCAGGATTGTTGCAGCCATTGAATATACCCGAATGGAAGTGGGATGAAATCAGCATGGATTTTATTGTGGGTTTACCTCGAACTCAGAGAGGTTATGATTCTATTTGGGTCATTGTGGATCGATTAACCAAGGTAGCTCATTTTATACCTATCAAGACCACTTACACTGGAGCACAGTTGGCGGAAAAGTATATGGCTCGAATTGTGTGTGCTCATGGAGTTCCTAAGAGGATCATTTCGGATAGAGGTACACAGTTCACTTCCAAGTTTTGGGAGAGGGTACATGAAGCTTTGGGAACGGAGTTACAGTTTATTTCAGCTTATCATCCACAATCAGATGGTCAGATGGAAAGGGTTAATCAGATTCTGGAAGATATGTTGAGGGCCTGCGCCCTGGAGTCTAATGATAGTTAGGACAACAATTTGCCTTATGCTGAATTCTCTTACAATAATAGCTATCAAGCTAGTCTCAAGATGTCTCCCTTTGAAGCATTGTATGGACGAAAGTGTAGAACACCTTTGTTCTGGAATCAGGCTGGAGAGAGACAAGTATTTGGTCCTAATGTCTTGAAGATAGCAGAAGAGCAGGTCCAAGTGATTCAGCGTAATCTGAAAGCAGCCTAGTCTAGGCAGAAGAGTTATGCAAATGTTCATCGAAGAGAGCTTGAGTTTGAAGTGGGTGACTATGTTTACCTTAAGGTGTCTCCAATGAGGAATCTCAAAAGGTTCAAGGTCAAAGGAAAGTTAGCCCCGAGGTACATTGGTCCTTTCAAGATTCTGGAAAGGAGAGGAGAAGTAGCATATCAGCTTGAGTTGCCAGCTTACGTATCCAATGTGCATAATGTGTTCCATGTCTCTCAATTCAAGAAATGTTTGAGGGTCAAAGAAGAGGAGTTACCTATGCAGGAAGTGGATTTGCAGAAGGATTTGACTTATGATGAGAGTCCATCCAGGATTTTGGAGACGGCCGAGAGAGTCACTAGAAGTAAGGTTGTCAAGTGGTGCAAAGTGCAATGGAAGTACCACTCAGAGGATGAGGCTACTTGGGAAAAGGAAGAGGATTTAAGGGTAGAATATCCAGAGTTGTTTCCTGAG
Source organism: Bothriochloa decipiens (assembly GCA_023333625.1). NCBI lineage: Eukaryota > Viridiplantae > Streptophyta > Magnoliopsida > Poales > Poaceae > Bothriochloa > Bothriochloa decipiens. The sequence continues at coordinate 14,190 of JALGXP010001351.1, forward strand.
TCTTCTAATCTCGAGGACGAGATTCTTTTAAGGGGGGTATAGGTTTATAACACCCTGATTTTTGAACTTTAAAATTTAAATGAATTTGATTTTTATTTTGGCATAGATGTTTTAAATTCATAGGAAAATTATCAAAGTTTAATGAATTACTTTAAAATGAGTAGCACGTTAGACAACCCTGCATTGTTGCATTCATGCTGCTGCATAAGTTTTCGGTTGACTTGTTTGAGCTCTTTGTGTCATCCCTGCTGTGTTTCAGGGTTTTGCATTATGCTCTCACTTGTCCCCACTAACCCTGTACTAGCAAGACCTAGTCTAACTAGCCCAGGCCAGTCCCTAGAGGGTCCTGGCCGACCCT
>JALGXP010001352.1:0-14540 GCA_023333625.1 Bothriochloa decipiens
GGTAGCCTCACGAGTGTACAGTACTAGTCCGTTCGGTAGCCTCACGAGGAGGCTTTGGCTTTGGGCCGTCGTTGTCTATTCGTGGGTCAGCCCGATATGTCTCAGCCTGCGGGCCTCCATATGTTAGCGCGGGAGGTCACCAGAGGGGTTGAGTTGCTGATTTTGCGGGGTTTAGGTCGGTAAACCAAGGGTTTGGGGTACCCATTTCCTGGGTATCGACAGTAGCCCCCGAGCCCCTGTGCGAGTGATGACACTCGGGCAGGGGGTCAGGAATTGGGAATGGGATGTGATTCAGATTTTTTCGTGGGGGGCGCGCGAGCGACCCCCACGGGGGTAGCCCCCCGAGGCCTCGTAGGAGTCGAAAGACTCCTGTGAGGGCTTTATTTATATTTAGTTAAAGGGTGTTTGTCCAGTTGGGTACAGGCCTGAACTGGAGTCGTAGCGCTTTACCGAGGGGAGCCCCCGGGGGATTTTTGACCCTCTTTCGTCGAGGGACACCGGGCACAGGCGAGCCCCCGAGCCTCATGCGGCTGGGGCGTTGCTGGCCTTGGCATTCTTCTCACGAGTCCTTTTGATCGGATGTGAGGCGAAAAGCATCGGACTACCCCCGATAGGGCGAGCCTCAAAGTTCACAGTGAGCTGGTAACGGGAAAATCCAAGCGAGAGCCCGTTCCTCATTCGATAGAGGTCGGCAGGAGGCCCGGAGGTGGTCTCATTAAAGCAAAACGCAATAGAACTATGGATACCGATTCCATTCGATAGGTCTCGGCGGCTCGATGCCTCCCTTCGGGGGGATTCCATAAAGTCCGTAGCATTTCACCTTGGATGCGTCCAAAGGGGTCTTGAGAGTTCGTTCTCGAGCATGGCCTCGTGTTGGCTCCCCCTTGGTCACCCCTGACTCGAGTGCTCGAGGGCGGCTGTCGAACCCTGTTCGTTGGGTCAGCCTTCGTCCTTCGAGGCTTAGGGCCGGAGCCCGATTTTTTGGTGCTCAAGGGTGGTCGTTGAGCCCTCACTTGAGGACCGACCTTCGCTCCCTTGAGACTTTGTGGTAGGGTCAGAGCCTGTTTTCACCTCTCATGGAAATCTCCATCGGCGAGTAACCATTCTTTTTTGGCGCTCATGGGCGACCGTTGAGCCCTCACTCGAGGACCGGCCTTCGCTCCCTTGAGGCTTTGAGGTGGGGCCAGATCCTGTTCCTTTTTAGGCGCTCAAGGGCGGCCGTTGAGCCCTCACTCGAGGACCGGCCTTCGCTCCCTCAAGGCTTTGAGGTGGGGCCAGAGCCTGTTCCTTTTTTGGTGCTCAAGGGTGGCCGTTGAGTCCTCACTCGAGGACCGGCCTTCGCTCCCTCGAGGCTTTGAGGTGGGGCCAGAGCCCATTCCTTTTTGGCGCTCAAGGGCGGCCATTGAGTCCTCACTCGAGGGCCGGCCTTCGCTCCCTCGAGGCTTTGAGGTGGGGCCAGAGCCCGTTTTACCTTTCGTAGGGAACTCTGTTAGCGAGCAACGGTTCTCTTTTCTTATCGTTGGACGTGCCTTTTGAGGAGAAGGGCTTCAGTGGTGCGATCATGGCAGGCCCGAGCAACGGCTCTCTGTCAGAGGTGTGACGTGTGCGTCCGATCGAGGATCGAGGGGGAACGGTCAGGTAAATGCATTAATTGCGGGGAGTGACCTTTTTCCTGCCGCCGGACTCCGCCTGTTGCTCTTCCCGAGTATAAAAATGGAGGGGGACAAGTGTTCGCTCCCACCTTTGCCATCCTTTCAAACTCTTGCTATCCTGCGTGCGTGAGGGTAAAAACTTAGAGCGAGAAGTCGTGATTAGGAACCTTCCTGGTTGCCCATCCGCTGAGGAGATTCGTGTTGTTGTCGCTGCCACCGTGCCCACCGAGCAGATCTGTGCTGCCGCTGCCGCCATGGCCCCCGTCCTCCAGCCCACCGAGCCCTGGCGCCCGTCGACCGTGACGCGGCAAAGGCTGATCGAGCTAGTGAGGGAAGGACTTCTCCGCCCCATCATCGATCCGAATCGGCCGGAGTGGATGGCGCTGCCCAGGGACCACCAAGAGCCAAATCCGCCGGAGGGCTACGTGGTGAGCTTCCTCAAGTATCATCAGCATGGGTTCGGTGTGCCCCCGAGCGAGTTCATGCGGGGGTTGACAAACTTCGACGGCGTCGATCTCCACCATTTCTCCCCCAATGCCATCTCCAACGCCGCCATCTTCGCGGCCGTCTGCGAGGGCTACCTTGGGATGGTGCCACATTGGGAGCTATGGCTCCACCTTTACAAGGGGGAGTGGTTCGCCTCCTCGGTGGCGCAAGGAGTAAGGCGAATCATCAGGGCGGGGTGCCTCAACTTCGCGTTGAAGACCGGAAGGTCGGAGGAGCCACGCGAGTACATACCCATCGGGTTGACGTCCAAGCACTCCCAGTGGGACGAGCAGTGGTTCTACCTTCGCAACGACGGCGGCTACCTCCCGCCATACACCGGGCGGCTCATCGCCGAGCGGCCATACAACTGGCCGCACGGTGTAGTGGGAGATCTTCAGCGTTGACTTCATCCGCTTGTTGTCACGATGAGGACCCTTCGAGAGGCAGGCCTGACGGCAGGTGTGGTGGTCTCGGCCTTCCACAGTCGACGCGTGCTCCCTCTGATGGAGCACCCATTGCGGTTGGACGAGATGCTCCCCTCGGCGGCGCCCGAGGTTCTCAAGAGGTGCCGGATGTCCGACGAGAGGCCGTCCGCTACGGAAATCATCGCATGGGTAAAGGGGATGGTGGCTGGCTCGTTCAGGGTGGAAGACATCAACCGCCTCCCCATGCGGCCCGAGGAGGGTGGCCTCGACCTAGTGAGTGCCTTGACCCGTGCCTTTCGCGTTTTCCCCCCTCCCTTTCTCTTGTCCCTGTGATTAAAAGTCTTTGTGTAGGGGAGAATCAACTACTGGAGATTGAGGCCCCCGCTGAGGGAGGACGCTCCCGATCATCAGGTAAGACGCTTCACCGCCCAGCAAGAGAAGCGGAGTAAGGACGAGGAGGAGAAGAAAAAAACCAAGAAGCTCCGGGAGCATGAAAGACTTGCGAAGCGCCGCGCTGAGCAGAGGCGCGACGGGCTCCCAGAGGAGGAGTCTCCCTCATCCAAGGGAGATGAAGATGATGATGATAGTGAAGACGTCGAGGGGGTGGAGGGGCGCCTCAACCGCATCTTGTCGGGTTCCTCCCATGCTGACCGCCCCTTCGTGCAGGAGGAAGTGGCGCAGCAGCGCGCCCCCCAGCCGGTGGCGTCGGCCTCGGAGCGTCGGCGTGGAAAAAGGAGGGCCGAGGCCTCGCCTTGAGGAGGATCACCCTCCTCGCGTCGTACCCGAGGCAGGACCCCACCCACTTCGATTCGGGAAACCCGGTCCCGGTCGTCGGCGTGGGTGGAGCAGAGCCGTGCCCAGGAGGCCCCGTCGAAGCAGGGAGGCACGGCGACCCCACCGACGGCCCCGAGCAGCCTCAGCTCGGGAAGAGCTCGGCTTCGGGAGGGGTCTCGAAATCCACTAGCAGTTCAAGGGGGACCCGAAAGGCCTCTATCCCCTTCGGGTAGGTGTCGTTGGTTCATTTTTTTTCGTTGCGTCTTCCTTGCGCAATTTAATAAACTTTTTGCCGTTCTGCTTCCCCTCCAGGCCCAAGCGCTAGATCAAGGAGGCGTCTCTCATGCCGGCTAAGTGGCTCAAGATGGATGCAGCTGCGAAGATGATGGCCCCGATCACAGGTGCGACGTCGAGGCCCTTGGCTCCGTGGGAAGCCAAGTGGTTATCCTCAGCCCTCGGTGCTCTGGCACGCGGTAGGCTGACGGGTTCCACTCTTGCTGCAGGGTCGAGCATCTCGGGGTCCATGGCGAGCGGTGACTTCGAGCCAGGGAGGACGCATGAGGGAGGGAGCGCCTCCTTGACGTCGTCGCCTGCGGCCCTCGAGCTCGGCCCGGCACCAGGAGGCGGTGCCCCAACGTCGGGGGCTTCCGTTCCTAGCGGGCCGGAGGCTTCGATCCCCGTACCCAAGGCGGGAGCCCCCGAGGGCCATGAGCCGGGAGAGGAGGTAGCCGTCGTGGACCTCAAGGGTGAGGAGACCACGGCCCTTCCCCCCTCGACGGGAGAGCGGCGGCCCTGGCCTACGGGGCTACGCGAGCTCGAGGCCGGGAGGGAGCAGGAGCAGGGGGCCCTACAAGAAGCAGAGCTACCATGGCCGTAGCAGGAGGAGGAGAAGGAGCCATCAGAGCGGTGGGAGGAGGAGGAAACTGGGGGGCAGCCCCAGCATCAGCAGGCGCAACAGACGCCGTCGAGGGACACGGCGCCGCTGGACCCGCCGGCGCAGCAACCGCCCGAGACTTCAGAGGCGGAGGCGACTTCCGGACTACCCAAGCAATGGGTGTCCGTGATTACCCTGGACGAGCTGCTGGCCAAAGGAGAAACAGCGTCGAAGGCATCGATGGTCCCGCGGCTGCCGGGGACGCAACCAGAGGAGGCCTCAGTATCGAACCCGGCGGCGGACGCGTCGATGGTGGTCCTGCCGGCGTCACAAGTCGTGGTGTTGGGGGAGGCGACGGCCTTGACACCTCCGCTGCCTCCGGAGGTGCCAGAAGCAGCGTCGAGCCAGCCGCTACTATCGTCGATGGAGCGGCCGGAGAAGATGGCGGCTTCTGGACTGCTGAGGAGGTCATCTTCCGACCCCGGGCTGAGGAGTGCTGGCGCCGTGTCGGAGTTTAGCACCCCGACGGAGTTGGTCATGCGCTACGGCACCCCACACGACGTGGTGGACGAGATCGAGTCCTTGGCGCAAACCAACGTCAAGACGGTCCTTCCATGTTGGGGCAAGGAGCGCATCATACTCCGGGAACCTGGCGACTCCAGCGCTCCGAGGATCAAGATGAACGACCCAGCGGAGCTCAAGTGCTGGGAGGAGGCCGAGCGGTCCCGGGCATGGCTGCGGCACTTGCTAAAGCTGGGTGTCGAGCTCGCCGAAGGCCTTGACTGAAACCTCACGGTGAGTCACTGTGTAGGCCACACGCAGTTTTTTAAGTTCTTCCATATTGGATGCCTTAACCCTCGATTTCCTGTCCCCAGGAGGCGCGGAGACGTTCTTACTCCAAGTCAGACTTCCTCCATGAAATGCACAATAGCCAGGAGGAAGTGCTTCACCAACTCGAAGCCGGCCTCTCTGCGCAGGGCAAGGTGGCCGAGATCGAGGAGGAGCTGAAGCGGACCAGGGAGGAAGCCACCAAAGCCAAAGAGGAGGCCGCCCGGGTGAAGGAGGACTCCGACACCGCTCAAGGGGAAGCTGCCCACCTCAAGGAGGAGCTCAAGCGTGCGAGGGAGGAGGCTGATGCGGCCAAGGCTGAAGCAGAGAAGGCCAGGGGCGAGAGCATCTGATCCCAGGAGCACGTCGAGCTACTCGTGGCGGAGGCTCAAAGCTCCGTGGAGTGCATCCGCTCACTTGAGGCCAATTTTGCTGAAGTCTCCGCGGCGCGCAATGCCCTCTCCGCCTTTGTCTAGGAGGAGAAGAACTGAGCCGCTGGCCTGGAAACCCAGCTCAGGGCGATGAAGGTTGTCCTCCAAGAGAAGGAGCAGGCCATCATCCTGGCTGGTGGCGCCCTCGAGACCCTCCGCTGCGAGAAAACGGAGGTGACCCGGGCCTTCAAGGAAGCCCAGCGGGAGCGGGACGAGGCTCAGGGGGAGCGTGACGCCGTGCTGGGGGATCGCAACGCCCTCGAGACTCGCTGTGCTGGTGAGTTCCTTAAAGAGCTTTTGATCATTTTTCTTCCCGTATGGTTTGTCTAATTCTTGCTTTGTGTTTCAGGCCTCGAGTCCGAGCTGCTTGCTACCCAGACCGCCGCCAAGATGCTCCAGGAGAGCCTCGCGGCGGAGGGGGTGCTTCTCGGCCAGCTCCGAGTTGCCCTCAACGGGCTCTGCGCCTCCTGGGAGGTCGAGCCTGTCAAGGGTATTGAAGAAGACATCCCGGGTGTCGCACTCGTCGAGCGGATCTACTACCTCGACGCCACCCTTCGTGATCACGTGCGGGAGGCACTTCATACCGGCGTGAAGCGGGCGCTAGCAGTGGTCTCCTCCGGCTTCATCTTTGACATGAACATGGTGGCCCAAGGCTTTGTTCCTGACATCTCGAAGACCGACGCGGAGAATGAGCGATGCCGAGGGCTCATTCATGACGTCGAGAGGCCGGGGGTAGCGCTGGCGAAGCTGTTTGAGGACGAAGTCCTCCCCCTGTGGTTGAAGGGTACCACGTCGAGGAGGGCGGCGACAGAGTGGGCCTGTAGGGCAAGGCTGGGCGAAGGTGCCCATGTAATGAATTAGTTTTTTGTAACTTATATTCAATGTGGCTTCAGAAGCCCTTTTTGAACATTAATGCATTTATCGTAATGCGATTTGTCATTTTACTTTTGAGCCTTTTCTGCTTTCTTTTCACCTAGACTTTGCTTTTTTTGACTAAGTTTTCGACGCATGCTCGTATCCCTCGAGGGGGGAGCGAGTGGGGGTACCGTAGCCCAGAGGCGTAGGAGAGCTCCCGGCTCGATAGCCCTCGACCCTCTAGGGAGTTCGAGGCGTTTTCTACTTAGTCGCGAAGCGTATCGAGGCGTGAGAAAGAAGAAGCACTCGAGTTCTGATCGCCTGACTCTTGCTTTCCGACTGAGCGTTCGATGCAACCGCATATCCCTTAGGGGGAGCAAGTGGAGGTACCGTAGCCCGGAGGCATAGGAGAGCTCCGGCTCGACAGCCCTCGACCCCTAGGGAGTTCAAGGCCTTTTTCAACTTAGTTGGGAAGCGAGAGGGAGGCGTGCGAAAAAAAAGTCATTCGTATTTTTAGGAACTTAGGGGGTCCCCCCCGTTAGCCCCCGAGGGAGGCTCGACTCTGGCGAGACAGGGTCGAGGCTACCTCTTGCATGTATAATAACAAGTTTGAACTTATAATCGAAAGTACTCCTTATATTTGTCATGCGGAAATGTACAAAACATGCGAGAATGTACAAGGGCACTGGTGCCCTAAGGGTAGAAATGACGTAGCTGTTCGATGTTCCATGCGTTGGTGAGGATTTCGCCTTTGTCGTTAGCGAGCTTGTATGTCCTGGGCTTTAGCACCTCAGCTACGGTGTACGGGCCTTCCCATGGCGGGGTTAGCTTGTGACGTCCCTTGTTGCTCTGTCATCGACATAGGACGAGGTCTCCAACCTGAAAGTCCCTCGGGCGCACGTGCTTGTCATGGTAGCGTCGAAGTTTTTGCTGATACCTCGCGGAGTGAATTAGCGCCATGTCTCGAGCCTCCTCGAGCTGGTCGATGGTGTTTGCGAGGGATTCTTCGTTGCTTTGCTCGTTGTATGCCTTTAGTCGAGGGGAACCATACTCGAGGTCAGTGGGGAGGACGGCCTCGGACCCATAGACTAAGAAGAATAGGGTGAAGCCCGTGGCTCGACTAGGTGTTGTCCTTAAGCTCCATAGGACCGAGGGCAGCTCCGCGGCCCATTTTTTCCATGCCTGCTGAGGCGGTTGAGGATCCTTGGCTTGAGGCCTTGTAAAATCATGCCATTGGCGCGCTCGACCTGGCCGTTAGTTCGAGGATGTGCAACCGCAGACCAATTCACACAGATGTGATGGCGATCGCAGAAGTCCAAGAACTTCTTACCGGTGAACTGTGTACCGTTGTCAGTGATGATGACGTTCGGGACCCCGAAGCGATGGATGATGTCGGTGAAGAACTCAACTGCCCGTTCGGAGCGGATGTTGCTGATGGGCCAGGCCTCGATCCACTTGGTAAACTTGTCGATGGCAACGAGCAGGTGCGTGTACCCTTTGGTTGTCTTCTTGAGAGGCCCCACAACCACAAGATCGAGCCCCCAGACCACGAACGGCCAGGTGATAGGGATCATTTGTAGGGCGTAAGCTGGGAGGTGTGTCTGCTTGGCGTAAAATTAACACCCTTTGCATGAGCGGACAATGTTCGTGGCGTCGAAAATGGCGGTCGGCTAGTAGAAACCCTGTCAAAAGGCATTGCCTATGAGGGTCCTTGGTGCAGCGTGATGGCCGCAGGCCCCCGAGTGTATGTCCTCGAGGAGCCTCCTTCCTTCCTCAATGGTAATGCAGTGCTGAAGAACGCCTGAGGGGCTTTGCCTGTAGAGTTCCTTGCCGTCACCGTAGATGACGTAGGACTTGGCCCGTCACGCGATCCGTCGAGCTTCGGTCTGGTCCTCTGGAAGCTCTCCCCGAATAAGGCAGTCGAGTAAAGGGGTTCTCCAATCTGGTGGTGGGTTCGACGGAGGAGAGGTCTCCTGGATCTCCATAACCTGGGCCCCGGTCGAGGGGGCCCCGATCAAGGTCGTGGGGTGGAGCTTCGAGGGCGTAGTGCAAGATGGAGGGCTCGAAGAGGTCACTCGAGAACACGTCCAGAGGGACTGTACCTCGAGTCGATGCGATTTTCGCAAGCTCATCCACGGCTTCGTTGTATCATCGAGCGATATGACTAAGCTCAAGGCCGTGGAACTTGTCTTCCAACTTGCGCACTTCGTTGCAGTATGCTTCCATCTTGGCGTCGTGGCAGCTTGAGGCCTTCATCACTTGGTTGATGATTAGCTGCGAATCGCCTCGAACGTCAAGGCGTCGGACCCCGAGTTCAAGGGCGATTCGTAATCCAGCGACATGTGCTTCGTACTTCGCGACGTTGTTAGAAGCGGCAAAGTGGATGCGAATGACGTAATGCATGTGGACTCCGAGGGGTGAAATGAAGAGCAAGCCTGCGCCTGCTCCTGTCTTCATGAGCGACCCGTCGAAGTACATCGTCCACAGCTCGGCTTGGATTTGGACTGGTGGCAACTGAGTGTCGGTCCACTCGGCGACGAAATCCGCCAGCACTTGAGACTTGATGGCCTTCCGCGGTGCGTAGGTGATGGTCTCCCCCATTAGCTCGACCGACCACTTGGCAATCCTTCCAGCGGCCTCCCGGTTATGGATGATCTCCCCCAAGGGGAACGAGGATACCACGGTAACCGGGTGGCTGAGGAAATAGTGCTGGAGCTTGCGACGTGTAAGGACGATGGCATAGAGCAGCTTCTGCACCTGTGGGTAGCGGATTTTCATTTCCGAAAGCACTTCGCTGATGAAGTAAATGGGCTGCTGGATGGGCAAAGCGTGCCCTTCCTCTTGCCTCTCCACCACTATGGCCGCGCTGACCACCTGGGTGGTTGCGGCGACATAGAGGAGGAGGGGCTCGGGTGGTTCGATCGACGTTGCTGGTCGAGGAGGGACGAGAATCGGAGCGGATGTCAGCTTGGCTTTGAGTTCATCGAGGGCCTCCTCGGCCTCCGCGGTCCATGTGAATCGCTCGGATTTTTTCAAGAGGCGGTACAGAGGCATGGCCTTCTCCCCTAAGTGTGAGATGAAGTGGCTAAGGGCCGCGAGGCAGCCCATGACCCTCTGCACGCCCTTGAGATCCCGAATCGGCCCCATTCGTGTGATGGCCGCCACCTTCTCGGGGTTGGCCTCGATCCCAAGCTGGGAGATGATGTATCCGAGGAGCATGCCCCGAGGCACTTCGAAGACACATTTCTCAGGGTTGAGTCTTATGTTTTTGGCTCGAAGGCATCCGAACACGATCTCGAGGTCTCGGATGAGGTTGTCTGCTCTTTTGGACTTGACCATGATGTCATCGACGTAGGCCTCGACCGTGTCGCCTATGTGTTCGCTGAAGACGTGTAGCATGCACCGCTGATACGTCGCCCTGGCGTTTCGAAGCCCGAAGGGCATGGTCACATAGCAGTACATGCCAAAAGGTGTGATGAAGGAAGTCGCAAGCTGGTCGGACTCTTTCATCTTGATTTGGTGGTAGCCAGAATAAGCATCAAGGAACAAGAGGGTTTCACATCCCGCGGTAGAGTCGACAATTTGATCAATGCGTGGTAAAGGAAACGGAACTTTGGGACATGCTTTGTTTAAACTAGTATAGTCAATACACATCTGCATTTTTCCATTCTTTTTCTTAACTAACATGGGATTAGCTAACCATTCGGGGTGATGGACTTCCTTGATGAATCCAGCCGCCAAAAGCTTGTGTACCTCCTCGCCGATGATCCTGCGCTTCTCCTCGTCGAAGCGACGCAGGCGTTGCTTCACCGGTCTGGACCCGGCCCGGATTTCCAAGGCATGCTCGGTGACTTCCCTCGGTATGCCCGGCATATCCAACGGATTCCATGCAAACATATCGGTGTTCGTGCAGAGAAAGTCGATGAGCATGGCTTCCTATTTGTCCTCGAGGTCGGCGCTGATCGTTAGCACCTTCTCGCATGGGCAGCTCGGGTCGAGGGGGACTTTCTTGGTGTCTTGTGCTGGCTCGAAGTTGCCAGCGTGTCGCTTGGGGTCTGGCATCTCGTCGGCAAGGTGCTCGAGGGTCGCGGCTATCATGGCATTTTGCTCGACGACCTCCCCATATTCGACGCATTCGACATCGCAGTCGTACGCGTGCTCGTAGGAGGAGGCGACAGTGATGACGCCTTTGGGTCCTGGCATCTTGAGCTTGAGGTAGGTGTAGTTCGGGATCGCCATGAACTGCGCATAGCCCGATCGGCCAATGATGGCGTGATACGTTCCGTGAAACCCGACCACCTCGAAGGTGAGGGTCTCTTTCCTGAAGTTGGCAGGGGTGCCAAAATAGACAGGAAGGTCGATACGGCCGACGGGGAAAGCCTTCTTCTGTGGCACGACGCCATGGAACCCCCCGGCGCTGGGTCAGAGTTGGTACCTCCTGACCCCCAGAAGGTCGAGGGTCTCGAGGTAGATGACGTTCAGGCTGCTGCCGCCGTCCATGAGGACCTTCGAGAGGCGGGTGTTGATGATGATGGGGTCGACGATGAGCGGATAGGCCCCGGGGTTGGGGACTCGATCCGGATGGTCATCGCGGTCAAACGTGATGGGCGCATCAGACCAGTCGAGGTAGTGAGGCATCGTGACACGAGCAGAGAAGACCTCTCGACGCTCCCGCTTACGCTGTCGGGGCGTGAGCTGGGTCAAGGGGCCCCCGTAGATCATGTAGCAGTCATAGACTTCGGGGAATTTTCCGTCTTCCCCGTTGTCTCCCTTGCCACTGCCTTGGTCTCTCTTGTCATCGCCTTTCTTCACGCCCACTTGCTCGAAGTGCCTTCGAAGCATGCGGCAGTCCTTAAGCTTGTGCCTTGCCCCGTCCTTATGATAAGGACAGGGCTCCTCGAGCATTTTGTTGAAGATGGCGCCCTCGGGGGGACCTCGAGGTCTTTTCCGTTCGGTTGCTGCGACGAGATCATCTTCTGCAGCCTCACGCTTGCCTTGCTGATTTTTCTTCTTCTTGTTATTTCTCTTCGGTCCTTTGCTCGAGCCTCCGGCGTCGTTGGCTACCGACATTTTTCCCTTGTCCTTCCCGTCGCTGAAGAAGGCACCGACGGCCTCTTCGCCAGCCGCATAGTTGGTGACCACATCCATGAGCTCATCAACGGTGTCGGGGCGGTTACGCCCCAACTCACGAACTAGGTCCTTGCAGGTCGTACCCGCAACAAACGCTAGAACGACGTTGAGATCAGAGATATGGGGTAGTTTGGTGCGGAGCTTGGAGAATCATCGAGCAAATTCACAGAGAGACTCCCCTGGTTTCTGCTTGCAGTTGCGCAGTTCCCAGGAGTTCCCGGGACGCACATAGGTACCTTTGAAGTTCCCCTTGAAGATCTGGACAAGGTTGATCCAGCCGCGAATCTGGTCAGGGGGAAGCTCCTCGAGCCACCTACGCGCGGTGTTGGATAGGAACAGGGGAAGGTGACGTATGATGGCGTGATCGTCACGCGCCCCACCCGCCTGACAAGCCAACCGAAAGTCGACTAGCCAGAGCTCGGGATTGGTTTCGCCGTTGTATTTGATGATACTCGTGGGGGGTCAAAACTTGTCGGGCAGCTGGGCGCAGCGGATCCTCCTGCTGAAGACTCGGGGACCTGGTGGCTCCAGGGCCTGTCGATCTTCGTCGCTGTCGTAACGCCCTCCATGATGGGCACTGTACCCTCGATCCTCGGCATCCCCATGCTTGCATCTACGGTTCTCGACAATGTCAAGGCGCGCGTCGCGGGGAGCGCGGTCGTCGTTGATACGTTCTCGGGTCGGCTTCTTCTTCTGTCGGGGGGTCGCCCCCTGATCGACCGAGCCCTCACTTTCGGGCCGGGAGGGCTCGACCTGAGGTTTGGAGGCAGCCCCTCGATGCCTCGAGGCTGAGCTCTCGGCGTGCTGGACAGCAGCAACTTGGAGGAGATCCTCGACCTCGCGCTGTATCCGCCGAGCTTGCAAGTTGGATGGCGCGGGCATATGCGAAGGAGCATAGCCACCGCAACAATGTTCTGGCTTGCTCGGGGATAACGGTTGGCGGGTTGCTCGGGTGCTCCTGCCTCGATGATCTGCCGATTGACTTCTCGGGCCCTAGCTCGGGCTCTACCGCCGGGAGGTCGCCGCTCTTGCTCGAGGGTTAGCTCGAGTAGGCGCAAGCGTTCCTGCTCGTCGGCGAGCTTCGCTTGCAACTCCCGAATCTGTGCCAGCTGTGCGTCCTGCTCACCAGGACGGGGGCACGCTTCTCGGGGCACGTCTGGTTGTTGGTCCTCTGCTCTAGGGGGAGCGTCTCTCACCACAGTGGTAGCCGTCGCGGCCGTTGGATTGACGGTGTCCTGATTGGAGTCGACATCACCATCGATGTGGAGGCACTCGCGGGTAGGATCCCAATGATCAGAGTTAGAGTCAGGGTCACCGCAGTAGAAGACGGGGAATTGCCCCCGAGCCTCCTCCTGCAGCTGCCGTCGAAGTGTGCCGACGGTGTACCTCCGGGGGCCGGGCGCTCTTACGAAGGCCAAACCCTCGGAGGCCGGTGTAACAGTCTCCACGTCCGTCATTGCTCGGAGAAGGGTACTTGAACGGTCCTCCAACATGCTCATGCTGGAGTGGGTGGCTGTCGAGGTCGTCGTTGTGGGATTGTTGAAGTCGAACGAAGGCCGCCGATGGCGCTCGAACAGCTCATGCGGGAGCGGGCTCGATCGAGCGGGGGCTTCATCTCGCTTCCTCGATGTGCATACTACGAAGGTGGAGTCAGGGTTGTGGTGGGGTCCTACCGGTTTGCCCTCCACCTCTGAACTCGGGTCAGATGCTCCTTCAACAAGGGGTTCGTCATCTCCGGTCAGGGGCGAGGAGAAAGCGGCGGGATCCCTCCCCGAATTAGGTTGATGGCGATGACGGCGCTGACCATGCCTCCTTCTAGATGTGGAAGCAAGGTTGTGAGACTAGTGAGCAGCCCCCCAAGAGCGTGGGGGCATACCACGACCTCCGTTCGGGTCACTGATTGAGAGCAGGGTCATGTCGTAGCCCTGGCCGAGGGTCATGAACTCCAGGCTCCCAAACCAGATCACTGTAGCGTGCGAAAGTGGTGAAACAAAGTCGCCCATTCAGAAAAATGGCGGGAAATCGTTAGTGACACGTGGCTCCCCTACCTGGCGCGCCAACTATCGGTGTTTTGACCCTCGGGGGGTTAACACCAACGAGTAATATTCGTAATTGCGTGCTCCCTTAATCCGGTGGGTGATGCAAGATGGACACGATGATTTATCCTGGTTCAGGCAAAGAAGGCCCTACGTCCAGCGGGGGGAGGATGATTCATGTTGTCTTGCACCAAAGTGCTAGTACAGGGGAAAATACAAGCAGGTGTGAGGAGCGCGTGGTGGAGCTTGGGCATTCGGACGCCTAGTTCTCAACCTCACGCTGTCTCATGGTGTTGTTCTTTGATCTAAAGACTTAGCGTTTCTATCTCTCGATCCCTCCTTTTTCGCAGGTCCTGGCGCCTCCTTTTATAGATGAAGGAGGGGCACAGGGGTACATGTATTTCGAGTCCGCATAGCTAATGATGTATGATGTTGAGTCCGATCACATCGGTGTCGCTGTAGTGATGTACGTCAGTATGGGAGGCCCTGCAACCGTCGCGTCGGGAGTTGTTGAAGTTCCGCTCGAGGGTTCGTTTGATGAAGTCGAGGGGCGATGGTCGAGGGTCTTGGCTGGAGTCGAGGGGGTCATGCCGAGGAGGTCGAGCCTCGCTGGATAAGGCTGAATCCCGGAAAATGCAGGAAACGTGCTGGTTTATACATCTCGAGGTGGTGCTTGACGCGGCACAGTGCTCGGTATGGTGCAACAGCGTAGTATGACTTGCGGGATTCCAGGGCATGGGCGGTAAAAATAGATTTGACTGCCACGCCCGCAACTGTTACCGTAACTGTGGCCATGCGGTTAGGCGGGGGTAGGTAAATCGCATTAAATGCGCCCAGATTCGTACGAGAGAGTTGGTAAACCGAGGGGTGTGCTCCCCTTGAGGGCCACCCATTCTCCAGGATGAAGTTCCGTCCTTGAGGGTAGGCTCGTTCGGCGGGCAAAGTTACATCGTCGAGGGGTCGCCCGAATTGTAACCTCGCGTGTACAGTACCAATTCGTTCGGTAGCCTCACGAGTGTACAGTACTAGTCCGTTCGGTAGCCTCACGA
>JALGXP010001353.1:0-14510 GCA_023333625.1 Bothriochloa decipiens
TAGAAGAGAATGCAGATGACATGTGCTTATCATACATGTTTTCAAATATCATATCATTCATCTTAGCTGAGCATTCATTCACCATCACCATCAGCATTGTATTTATATGTATGCACGGTATTCATACGCACTATGCATCATACAGGATCGTCAGAGCTCGAGACGGTAGTTCCCGGAGCACCAGGAGAGGAAGGCCAACAGGAAGCTTTGGTTCGGGAAGCAGCAGCAGAAGAGGATCCCGAAGCTGATCTTTCGGAGTGTCCCGACCACCAGCCAAGCGCTTTCCTGAAAGGCAAGCCCCGGAGCATTCTCCCTGTGGTTTGCAAAATATCTAACTTGAGTCCTTTACTTGTTTGCTGCATTAAGTTATAGGCGTTGTTTTATACCGTTGCTGCATTACTTATATTCCTTGCCACTGTTTATACTTCAACCCTGTTAGGTTCAGGTACGAATATATGCTTAGCCCTGCTTAACTAGATCGGTAGAAGTCAGGTGATTTCCTGTCATCCACGAGTTATAGGTGGTAACTTGGAATGGTTGAATACATTGTTATCTTGGATAACCATGTGGAGATAATAAATCGAGACCGAGCGGATTGGAGTTGAGAATGAACTGGAGGTTCAATGTGGTTTATCCCGTCTATGTCGAACTAGGACCCCGTCCGTTGTACGTCCTCAAGTCATATTGAATTTATGCCTCACATTTAGCTGGAAGGATAAGTCGTTCCGACCGCGAAGCCTAATTTTGATTTGGGCCGGGAGTCGACCTGCTGTACGCATCGCATTGGTGAAGATGGGGGACCACGGGTTACGCGGTTGTAAGGCCTGAATATAGCATGGTGCGCCCTGCTGGCAGCCGGACGGTGCCCGGATGTGATGGTACCTGTTGATCTCGCGTTTTTCCTGAATTGGATGTCGGTGACCTGTAGCTCACAGTGGCTGGTGAGTGTGGTTTGTGTGAGGAGTACCCGCCAGCTGGTTAGTAATCGATTATAATCGCCATCGTTCCTGGACAGTGAACACTTGACTTGAGCAGCGGCATCGTAGTAAGAACTTGAACAAGAGATGATATGGTTGAGCTGTTGAGATTGAAAGATACTCAACCGGAATTGGTTACTTTCGGGTTTAATAATTATTACCATGCTTATTTAGTATAGGTGCTAATGTAGCATGACAAGGTAATTGAGATTAAAATACATTGCTAGAAGGTTCTTATTAATTGTTTCTTAATGCAAGCTTTCCGCAATTAAATGAGTCAGCTATCCTACTTATACAGCTTTGCATACTCCTTGGAGTCTCTTTATTGTAGTTTATGACGGGTAAGTCTAGCTGAGTACATCCTCGTACTCAGGGTTTTATTTCCTATGTTTTTGCAGATGGTGAGATGCTTTATGGTTATTGTCAGAACTGTTTCTATCCCGCCTTGGGAGATGATTAGACCTTGGGCATGGTCACTCTTCTCTACTTGATGCTTTTGCTGATGTGGACCAAGGACCTGGCACTGTATTTCAAATGTGTGTGTGTGGTATTTGAACTTAAATTGCTTCCGCTACTTTGAGTCTTTAAACTGGTTTGTAATAACTCTATTTCGTACTCCGATGATGTTTTAAACTATGTGCGAACTGTGTACTTGTGAATGGAATCGCTAAACTATTACGATCTGGGTCGTGCCGAAAAAGTTTGAAATCCTTCGAGATTTCACGGACTACCGGGTTTATTAGGTCTCAATCATATGATTTGCTGAATTAATGACGAATTATGTGCTTGTGCTCTAATAAATTGGTCGGTTCTATCACAGCTGGCATCGAAGCAGGTTTAGCGTTTTACTGTTCACAAGTATTTAAAATAAAAGAGTTTTTGGTTTGCGAAAAGTATTTACCAAAAAGTATAGGTGTATATAGGTGTTCAAATTTATGGTTTTGAAAACTAGAGTGTGCCAGTGGTCATATCCTTTATGCCCAATAGGATTCAGGTGGCTTAATTAAGTACTGACTTGGGGGAAATTGCATCATATTTGTTATTTTGCCGTTGCCCATACAATGGCGGATTCGTATGGGTGCCATTCACTTGAATGGTAATGTATGGATCAAATTGCCTCTACGCCCTGGTAAGTGTGAGTTGTGAGAGCATGATTGGATGCAAATGCCAGTCTAGGGGAGTGCTTATTGATGCTGAATTATTTACATGTTGCACACATGTTTATATGAAGGTATCCCATGTTGGGACCGTCTTCTGGCGGTGTCATCTTCTGCGCGACTTGTTGGGGTAGTAAGTAATCGGTGTTTTCACCTTGTTCGGAAGGTGCGTGAATTTTACGTCGAACTGCATTCATATGGGATATGGGCTGAAATGAATTTTCTGCAGGTACACTAACCGCGAACGGTAGAACGAAGTAGTTACGTATAATGAGAGAACGATGTATGCCACCGCATAGAGCGTTAGATTATTAGTTCGTGAGGACGTATGTGACGTGCATGCATCATGGTTAAAATTGCTCATTCATACATTCATGGTTCCTTCCCTTATAATTAAATTGTCTCTTTTCTTTAAAATTATAACTTATGGGATATACAACTTTTGAACAGATGGCGAGAACCAAGCAGACTGCTCGTAAGTCCACTGGAGGAAGAGCGCCTCGTGGTCCTTTGGCTGTCCGTGAGTCGGCACCAAGGGAGGTGGACACTTTTCTGGAGGAGCACGCCATGCCTAGCCTTCTTTGGAGGATTCTCTCCAATGCTGGGTACACGGTGGGCATGGAGCCTCACTACTATTGGGACAAGGATGATTTGGTGAACTATGGAGAGGCTCGTGTGGAGGTAGTAGTCCCACCTTTGGACGGTGACCCCCACTGGGTTGGGTGGCGCTGTTTTGGTGCGGGCAAGACTGCCAAGACGGGTGCCACGTTTGCAGCCTTTGACGTGGTAGAGCACCTGATGGAGGAGATACCTCACCAGCCTGCCGAGGTTTTTCCTGGAGTGTTCCCCATTGCTCACCGCCATTCTAGGTGGCCACATGCTGAGGGAAACCCACTAGAGGCAGGTCCTGAGGAGGCACAGGGCAGCAGCACGCCTGCCATGAGTGCCATGTTTGCTGTGATGAGGGCCTATGTCAACATGGAGACTAAGGCACTTCGTCTGAATGAGGAGTTCAAGGAGGCTCGAGCTGATGCACGCAAGGAGAAGCATGAGTTGACACGTGAGCTTCAGCGCTCCCGAGAGGAGGTAGCCCGGGTGTCTCATCATCGAGACAAGGTTGTGCTGGAGAGCCAGAAGATGGCTCAGGCTAGGGATGAAGCCTGGTCCGAGTTCCGTCGTCTTAGCATCCGCCAGCAGCAGGTGCTAGAGGACGTGGAGGAGGTTCGTGCTTACAATGCTAGCCTTCACGAGGAGATGCACAGGAAGCAGGAGGAGATCCGTCAGCTGAGAGCAGCCTTAGTAGCAGCTAGGAGGGCTATGAACAGTGCTTCCAGTGAGAGTAGCAACAATGGAGAGTAGCCTTGCTGAGGATCGTTAGTCTCTAGCTGTTCTTTTGCGTTCCTGTCAGGTGGTCATGTAACCCTTTTGCTCGCTATCGAGACTTTGATGTAATGTTGGAACATGGTGTTTGAGGTGGTGATATCCGTACAACTTTTAAAAGTCCAGTGTATGTATGCTGGCAAATTTATGGATGTTGTAAGACGCTTTGCGATGGTTCGCAGTAATTTTATTAGTGATGTTGTGATGTGAAAAATTGGAATTATTGTGCCTCTATTTATTGTGCGAATTTATTTCCCTCGATAAATTCAGTTTGGCATGATTTTTACATTCACCTCTCATTATGACAACATTCACCTGATACATACTTCTTGCTGAAAATATGCAGATGCTGGTTACACGTAGTGGTTCGGGTGCCAATGGCAATGGTGGATCTGAAGAGGGTGCTGATAACACTGCACGTGGTGTGCCACCCCCACCTTTGACCAATGCGGAGCAGCTGTTTGCTCAATTCTTGGGCAGCCAGCACAATGTGGAGCAGCTTCTTCGCGAGAACTTGGCCCGCGATGTTCGTCAGGGTCCTCAACAAAATCAATACAACAGCTTCAAGGAGTTTTAGGACACTAAACCTCCTGTGTTTAAGGATGCTCCTGAGCCACTCGAAGCAGATGAATGGCTCAACACCATGGAAGACAAGTTTCGTCTTCTAAGGTTGACCGAAGAGCTGAAAGCGGAGTATGCAGCCCATCAGCTTGAGGGACAAGCAGGGACGTGGTGGAAGCAACATCGCACCATGCTTTGCACATGCTTTTCGAGGAAATTTCATTCCTCCCAGTCTAATGGCTATGAAAAAGACTGAGTTTCTGTCGCTCACTATGGGAACTCGCAATGTGAAGGAGTATCTGCACGCCTTCAATAATTTGAGTCGCTATGCTCCTGAGTTTGTCAACACTGATGAGAACAAGATAGCTAGCTTCAAGAGAGGCTTGAGTTCCAAGTTGATGAAGACTATGAGTACTTCTGCCCGTGTTACTTTTAATGATTTCTTGAATGATTGTATTATGCAAGAAAACAGTAACAACATTCATGCTGCCGTCAAGAAACGTAAGAGAGCCCATGATGGAGGTGGTTCTTCTCAGTCAAGAGCCCCAATTGCTTTTCGTACGCCATTTCGCCCACCAATGTCTGGTGCGAGATTCAGGCCCCCGCAGCAGAAAAGGCATAATAATTATCCAGCTCAGAATCCGCAGAAGCATCACAGAGCATTCAAAGTTCCTATTCCACAGGGGAAACCAGTACAGAGCAGCTTGACCGGTGCTAACAAGACACCTGTCAACGGACCTTGCTTCAACTGCAACCAGACAGGGCACTTTGCTCGTTATTGCCCTTTTCCCAAGAAGCAGCAGGGCCCATATCAAGCTCGTGTGCACAACACCTCGATTGAGGAAATTCTTGCTGGTGAACCAGTGACTGCGGGTATGTTTTCTGTGAATCAAATCCCTGACGCTGTTTTGTTTGATTCTGGATCATCGCATTCTTTCATGAGTCAAGCATTTGCACAGAAGCATGATCAAAAGATACTTGAATTGAGCATTGAATTCAAGGTTAGTTCAGCTGGGGCTGATATAACTACTAAGCAGATAGTTCAGGGTGCAACCCTAGACCTAGATAAGTGGAGGTTTGGTTGAATTTGATAGTTCTACCTGGCTTAGGAGTGGATGTCATCGTGGGAATGAGTTGGATGAAATTCTGGGGTGCTGTGATCGATACAGGTAATAGGATGCTATCTATCAGAAATCCTCTTGGGGAGGGTACTTTTCAAGTGCCATTACCCTGAAAGTTTAAGCTAGAGAGCATGTCCTATTCTACTCGTGTGACCCCTCTTCCCGAAATTCCTGTTGTGTGTGAATTTCCGGATGTTTTTCCTGAAGAGCTTCCGGGTCTTCCGCCCGATAGAGATGTTGAGTTTCGCATTGAGTTATTGCCGGGCACTGCTCCAATTTCTAGGAGACCATATCGGATGCCGCCAAATGAGTTGGCAGAGCTCAAAAATCAGTTGAAGGAATTATTGGACAAGGGTCTTATTCGTCCTAGTGTGTCGGAATGGGGTTGTCCTGCTATATTTGTGAAGAAGAAGGACAAATCTCTACGGATGTGCGTGGATTATCGTCCACTCAATGCTGTCACCGTTAAGAAGAAGTATCCGTTACCCCGAATTGACATTCTGTTTGACCAGTTGTCCAAGGCAAGAGTGTTTTCCAAGATTGATCTTAGGTCTGGTTACCATCAGATCAAGATTAGACCAGAAGATGTGCCTAAGACTACTTTTTCTACCAGATATGGATTGTATGAGTATCTTGTTATGTCCTTTGGCTTAACAAATGCTCCTGCATACTTCATGTATCTGATGAATTCGGTCTTTATGCCGGAGTTAGACAAGTTTGTGGTGGTGTTTATTGATGACATTTTGGTGTACTCAGAAAACGAAGACGATCATGCCGAGCATCTGAGGATTGTTCTAGAAAGGCTTAGGGAACATAAGCTGTATGCTAAGTTTAGCAAGTGTGAGTTTTGGCTCAAGAAAGTTCAATTCCTTGGCCATGTCCTATCTGATGAGGGAATCTCAGTAGATCCGAGCAAAGTACAAGAGGTTATGAACTGGGAAGCGCCGACTTCTGTGCACGAAGTTCGGAGTTTTCTTGGTCTAGCCGGGTATTATCGTCGTTTCATTCCGGATTTCTCGAAGATTGCCAAATCTATGACAAATCTGTTGCAGAAAGAGAAGAAGTTTGTCTGGACAGAGGAGTGTGAAACAGCTTTCCGTACCTTGTGGGAATTGTTGACCACTGCTCCTGTTCTTGCGCAACCAGATTTGGGGAAACCTTTTGATGTATATTGTGATGCATCAAAAACAGGCTTAGGATGTGTGCTTATGCAAGAAGGAAGAGTCATAGCTTATGCCTCACGTCAGTTAAAGAAGCATGAAGTGAATTATCCAACCCATGATTTGGAGCTAGCAGCTGTTGTGCATGCTCTAAAAATCTGGAGGCATTACTTGTTGGGTAACTTCTGTAAAGTCTATACTGATCACAAAAGTCTGAAGTATATCTTCACTCAACTTGAGTTGAACATGAGACAACATCGATGGATGGAGTTTATTAAGGACTTCAATATGGAGATCTTGTATCATCCAGGCAAGGCAAACATAGTCGCAGATGCGTTGAGTCAAAAATCACATTGCCATGCTATTCAACCTTTGTTAGCAGATGGTTTTAGCCTCATGCATCCTGTTGTGCTGCGTAACATCCAAATTAGTTGCTCGCTTGAAAGCAAGATCATCGAAGGTCAGAAAACTGACAAGGGTATAGGTCATATCAAGGAGAAAATGTTGAAACAGCCGCTCAAGCATTTCCGAGTGGATGAGAAGGGAATCTTATGGTTTGACGATCGTCTGGTCGTACCAAAAGATAGAGAACTCAGAAATCAAATTATGGATGAAGCTCACTTATCAAAGTTATCTATTCATCCTGGCGGTAGTAAGATGTTTCATGATCTGAAGGTTCGCTATTGGTGGACCAAAATGAGAAAGGAGATTGTAGCTTATGTCGCACGGTGTGACATCTGTTGTCGCGTAAAGGCTGTTCATTTGAAGCCAGCCGGAATGCTTCAACCGTTGCCGATTCCTGAATGGAAATGGGAAGATATCAGTATGGATTTCATTACCGGACTTCCCACCACTCAGAAAGGGCATGACTCTATTTGGGTAATCGTGGATCGACTTACCAAGAGTGCGCACTTTATTCTAGTTCGTACAGACTATCGACCGCCTCAATATGCTGATATTTATCTCAGGGAGATTATCCGTTTGCATGGAATTCCCAAGACGATTGTATCTGATCGAGGATCTCAGTTTACTGCTCATTTCTGGGAACATTTGCAGAAGGATTTGGGGACAAAGCTGAATCATAGTACAGCTTATCATCCTCAAACTTCAGGCCAGACTGAAAGAGTGAATCAAGTTCTTGAAGATCTTCTGAGAGCTTGTGTCTTATCATCCAAGGGTTCATGGGAGAAATGGTTACCTTTGGCAGAATTCTCTTATAACAATAGTTACCAAGAGAGTATATAGATGGCTCCTTTTAAGGCACTGTATGGCCGAAAGTGTAGAACGCCTGTGAATTGGGTAGGACCTGGAGAAAGAAGATATTATGGTATTGATTTTGTTAAAGAAGCTGAAGAGCAGGTTCGAACAATTCAACAACACATAGCAGCTGCACAATCTCGACAGAAAAGTTATGCCGATAAGAGAAGAAGACCTCTAACTTTTGATGTTGGTGATTATGTGTATCTGAAGGTCTCTCCTATGAAGAAAGTGCAATGTTTTGGTGTTAAAAGAAAAATAGCACCTCGTTATGTCGGTCCATATCAGATAGTGGAAAGAAAAGGATTGTGGGCCTATAAGCTCAAACTGCCTGAAGAGATGAGTGCAGTGTTTCCTGTTTTCCATGTATCCCAACTCAAGAAATGTCTACGTGTTCCAACCGAGGAAGCCGTTAAAGTTAAAGACATTAAGCTGAGCTCAGATTTAGCTTATGAAAAGAAACCTATGAGACTCCTGGATGTCAAAGACAGAGTGACCAGAAATCGTGTGGTCAGGCAATACAAGGTTTCTTGGAGCAATCATGATGATGGCGATGCCACTTGGGAAACCGAGGACTATTTAAAAGAAGTATATCCCGATTTTCATAAAGAATGGTTAGTCTTCTCAAATCTCAGGACGAGATTTCTTTAAGGGGGGAAGGGCTATAACACTCTGGTGTTAAGCATGCATAATCATTTGCATTCTTAAGCATAAGCATCATTATGCATAGCATTGATGAAAAGATCGATCGTCATTTCATGTATCATGCTTGATTATTCGAATTTTGCTTGCCTTTCACATGAATTGAATAAGTGGTATGAGTGTTTGGTGTTTGATGATCTCTAAGGTAACCTAGACATGATTAGGACACCAAATTAACCTAGGTTTATGTTTATGGTTTTGGCTAATTAAGCTTTGTTGTCATGGTTGACCAAGGTGGACCATGAGAGTAGTTTTGTTTGACTGAATTGAAAGTGATAGCTAGATTGCTTGCATGTGGCAGAACCTCCTAAATTATATGGCCCACACGCACCTATCATTGTCTCAAGACTTCTGATAGCCATGCATGTGTTCCAGATAACTTAGAAAGCTCCGTCGGGTGCCCTCAAAGGACCCCGATTAAACCACATTTGTCAACTCATACCAGGATCAACAAAGGAGTAGCTACAACATTACAACATTTATGATAAAACATATATCAGAGTGCGGAAGAGTAATAACATTAAGTTTACAAAATATATGAAAAAGTTAACTTTTACAAACTTAACTTTAATTGCGGAAGTGGCGGAAGCAGAGAAGAACTTCAGAATTCAACTTAGGTAAAACGCCTAAGTCGGGAGGGGATAACCAGATCACGTCGAGCCCACCGACATGAACTTGATTTAAACACCAATTAGCACCTGCAACAGGGGTTCAACAAACCCTGAGTACAAAAGTACTCAACAAGACTGACCCGACGAAAAAGAAGGGTAGAGAAAGCAGATATGCAGGCTAGAGGGACAAGGTAAGGTCTGTAGGAGATAAGAAATTTTGCGTGAAAGCTTTATAAAAAGAGAAGTTTGCTTGGGCTAACTCCCATTATCACTCAACTTCATTATTGAATCTTAACTTTTGTTCAAGTTGTTACTACGATGATGAACAACGATCGAGTCTTCTTCTCCGAGAAGCAACGGCGATTCGAATCCATTTTCATACCCAGCTGGGACCTAGGCGACTGAGCATATCGGAGACTTTAACTCCGAAGCACCCCAGATACACCGATATACCGGGATAACAACCTCAGCCGTATATCACCACATGATACACGTGAGCTCTGCGGCCCAGCGTACCGAGATACATGGGAACTTAAACCCCACAGTAAAACACACTATGACAGCAGATGGGATTCTCTGACCCCACGCTAGGTCACTCCATGGCATACACGGCTCCAACCATCCGTATACCACTTCATGCATGTGGATTTCTAAATTTCTCGATTATCGACAGGTCACCATCGGACGGGACCTAGGGCATCAACAGACGAGAACACTACAGAGGGACTCCATTCCCAGTGCAAGTTCGCCGTCCGGACTCGATTTATTACTATTATCAAGATTACAACAATAAAGCCAATCTCATCTTTTTCATTCTTTTTCCTTTGGACAATTAAATAAATAAGCAGGGCTAAGCATTACTACTCATCTTTCAAGTAGGTAACAAGGATTAAGGAAATAAGACAGGTAATGCAAATTTGTGGGTTTTCACTCAACTCCTATCACTTAATGCATCATATCAGAGCTGAAGCGGTAAAACTTTTATAAATAGAATAGGGTTTAAATGTATCCGGGGCTTGCCTTGATGTTCGGGGTAGATGGTCTCGAACTCTGGATCAACTCCCGATTCTTGAATTTGCTCGTCCTTCGAATCTGAGTGATACGTTAACTCTCCGTTAACGGAAACTATTCGAGAGTTAATATGCTTTACATGATGGAATAGTAAACATGATGCTCGATGAGTGTATGATTAGGTTAAGGGGTTGATAAATTATTTAAAAGCATTAAATAAAGGCATAAAAATTAAAGTTATCAAATTAAACTTAAAATTTTATTTTAGAAAGCTCTTAGCCTAATTAGATGGCAAAACAATTTTCAGAATTAAAAGCCAATTATTTTAATTATTAAAAAATCATTGAAGGTCTATTTTTCAATTAAAAGGGCTAATTTTAACATATGCAAAAGTACTCAATTTTGGCATTTCATATTTTTCCTATGTAGATGACATCATAAGGAACACTCACAAAAATTTTCAGAATTTTTGGAGCTATATATGAATTACTATGAATTTTCAAAGAAAATAGCATTTAAATCATTTTCTGAAAATGGAAAAAGATAAATCGGCACAGTAACCCCGCGCTGACCGACGGCCGCGCGGCGGTTGACCGCCGATTTCTCGCCGTCGGTGAGGTTTCCGGCGACATGGTCTGGTCCATCAGTCTCAGCACAACACGTGGAGTCCAACGAGCTAGCTAACGACGCTCGAGGGTTCGCAGGCTAAAGCATGCCGGGCTAACTCACGGACGGGCTATGACAGCTCGAAGCCAAGGCCTGCTCGAGGGTCTATCGATCGGTTAAGTACTGTACACTCGAGGTTACAATTCGGGCATCCTCTCGAAGACGGAACTCTGCTCGAGCGAATGGACCATCCTCGAAGACGAAACTTCCCCCAGCGAACGAGCCTCCCCTCGAGGACGGAACTCTGCCCGACGAATGAGCCTCCCCTCGAGACCAGTGCACCCCTCGACTCGACACCTTCGAGAATAGTGCACCCCTCGATTCGACACCTTCGAGAACAGTGCACCCCTCGATTCCAGCCCTCGATTCGAGCCCGCACCTCGACCGTCACCCCCTCGACTCGTCGGCCGAGCCCTCGAGCAGGACTCCGACGACTTCGAACTGCACTACAACAACTCCCGATGCGAGATGGATGAAATTGATAACACGAATAGACGCAGGAGCTCACCACGGCGCTGATGCGCACGTTAGTAGAGGTCCGGAGTGGCTGGGTTGAGCTGCGGTCGATGGCGGTGATGGCGGCGGCGGCGCTCCGATGGCACAACGGCACGGTGACCTCCGGTAATGCGCTGCTCGAACCAAGGTGCACATCAGACGCAGGATAACACGGAGAGCACGATTAAGGGGTCGAAAGTAAAATATTTTCACCTCCGGCGACAGCAAACGGCGGAGATGGCGGTGGCGGCGCGACTGACTGGCCGCGAGGAAGAAGATTGCGTGCAGGCCGCTCGGGCGATGAAAGAAAACACGGACTGGCCCAAAAGGACCGTGAGGAAGTTGCGGAACTTTGGGCGAGAGCAATTGGACAGAGGTTTAGCGTCGACGGCGAATTTCGGCGGCAGAGGGAGATCGTCGGCGACGGTGGTGGGAGGAAGAAAGGAAAAGAATGGCGTCGTCCGATCGGTATTTATAGCTCGGGGCCGATGAAGGAGCAGGTGACACGACGACGGTGAACCTTCGCGCGTCTGCGAGCGCGCGGGCGGCCAAGAAGGCGCGGCGGTGGACGGCGGCGCGCGATGCGAAGCCGGCCATGGCGTTCGCCGATAGGGTTAGGTGCTGTTTAAGTTATTTACAGAATTGCCACTCGGTTTAAAATACAAATTACTCCCAAATTTATATAAGAACTTGAAAATCTCCAAAAATATCATTTGCATAACTTTTCAAGAGCTACACTTTTTATTTAAGAAACATTTTCAAATTCTGCACAGATTTTGAAATATGAATTCAAATTTAAAAAGAATGCGAAAAGGGCCAATTCTCTAGAAGCAAACATTTGAAGTTACTTTTTATTTTTCTAAACAACTTGAAAATCTTCCAATCTATGAAATGTTCAGATTATCAAACCAAACACTTTTCATAGAGAAAGTTTTCCCAAATTTTGAATAATTTTTAAAATATGAATTTAAATTGAAAAGGGAATAAGTGTTGGAAAACTGTATTTTCACTTTTATTCAAAATTATTTTTGGAAACTTGAAAAACTTTGAATACCAATATTGTAGCTCCTTTCAAGATCTACAAACTATATTTTGAGAGTATCTCAAAATTTCTTATAGATTTTAAAATATAGAAAAAGGGATAAAACAAGGTTTTGAAAATAGTTTTTAAGTAGCAATCAACTCATCATTTCATGTATAAAACAATGCACCACATAAAAGACATTACTAAAACATGAATGCATTTATGTCATGATGCTCAATGATTATTCTTAATAATGAACTTGATTATAATTTTAATTGCTTACTAACATCTGGGATGTTACATTGCATGTGTGTGCACCCTAAATAAAGTTTGTAGATAATTTTATAAGGAACAAAAGTTGTTTTTACCACTTTTCATGAAAATGCTTGGAAGGTGTTCAAAAATGTTGAAAAAGGGCAAAATTGGGGGCTGATTTTCTATTTTGGGAATTTTTAAAAGGTATTTTATTTGGATTTTTGTATTTCAAAATCTAGGCAGAATCTGGTAAAACTTCTTTAAGATGAAATGTTCTACTCTTCAAAAGCTACATTTCATCTATTTTGAGTTTTTGCTAATTCGGCATAGTTCAAGAGTTATTAAGCAGCAAAGTTTGTTCTGAATTCATGGAAATAGCTTTTTGGTGACGGCTGTGCCCTGGCCGTCAGGAAAATGTTCGGCCACCGCCCATGTCGCCCAGCCCGCGCGCTCCACGTGGTGCGCGTCGACCGGCGGTCCGGGGCGACAGCGGCCGTTCGGACAGGTTAAAACGCGGCGCCCGCTCCTCCTCTCGCTGACCCCCTCTCTATCTCACTCTCTCTGCTCCTTCCCGCAGCGCCGCAAGCCCTCGGTCGCCGCCGCGCAGCACCGAACTCGCCTCGCCACCGTTCAAAATTCGCCGCCAACAGCCACGCATTGGCCCGCTGAGCCCCGCAATCGAACGCGCCCGAGCCCGCTCCACCTTCCTCCACCCTCGCCTCGGCCGGTTGCTCCAAGGTATACTCGAATCGACGCATTTTCTCCCCGGCCGCCATTGCCGCACCTCGGCTTCGCCGTGGACTCGCCGCTCCGCCCTTCATTTACTTGCCGTTTCGTGCACATCGGATGCGCCGTGCCCCGTAGCCGCTAGAGCCCTAGCTAATCGAGCCGATTAGGGTTCCTTCGACGGGAATTTGGCCACGCCGCCGTGCGGTTGGTCGCCGGTCCGCCGCACACGTGGCCCGAGTGGCCTCGGCTTCGCTCCGACCTCGATTCGCCCTGCAATCGACGCGCGTCGTCCCCCTCGTGCTATCCCTAAGGTCAGAGTGGCCGGAGAACCCCGGTAGCCGCCGGTGAGCCCGCGCCGACGCCGTCGTCCTCTCTCTTTCCTGTGCAGGGACGTCGGGTTAGAATGTAGAAAACCCTAGGGTTCTCGGTGTAAAGTTGCCAGACACAGAGATTTACCGGTTAGGGCTCGGTTAGTTTCTGGAAACCTCAGGGTCCCCGGTGTAAAGTGCTTTTCCTTTTTCTTTTCCAGAATTGATTTCAGAATTTGTTTAAAGCTTTGAAAATTCATAACTTGCTCATTTTTCATCCAAATGAGTTGATTCAACTTGCAGTATTTTTCTTATGAGATGATCTATGCATGAAAAATATGAAATATGGAATTTGTGAAACTTTTCTGTATAGCTTTATTTATCTCTATTAATTGCTTTTATCTTAGGAAATGCATAACTAATTCTCTGTTGCTCAGAAAAATATGAGACCAAGTTTGTTAGTCTTCTTATGTCATGCTCTATCTGTGAAAAATGTTATGAGGTTATGTCATGTGGAAAGTTTGCTAAGTCTAGTTATGGTGCCTATTTCCATGTGATGATAAATAATTCATAATAAATAATGTATAAGGAATTTGTTCATGAAACTTTTTGAAGAGTGTTTTTATGTCAATCCTGAGCTAATTATGTTCTGAGATCTGTTGTTTGATATACTTTTATGTACAAAGTATTTTATGTCCCTGAAATTGTGTTGCCTTGTCATTTTTGTGTAGGATAAAGTACTTACTTTTTTGACTTGAAATTTTTATGGTAGTCTTTATTTGGTATGATTAAGCTTTTGTAATTTTTACAGAATTTTCTGAGTAGTCTAAAGTCATGTTGCGGTTATACCCTGATTTCTTTCGTTTATAAATAATGCTTTAGAGTTATCATTTCATGTGTGTAAAAATGCTTTTTATGCTATTCATAATATGTATGATCTTCTATTGGTTTTGGTTCAGTAGAGTATAGTGTGCAAAACAATGGTTGTTTATAATTCCTTATAGTGTGCGAGTAAATTGTAATGCGAGGCTTGTTTGGAAAGTTGTCGGTAGAAGAGAATGCAGATGACATGTGCTTATCATACATGTTTTCAAAT